>JAKSZP010010076.1:0-23576 GCA_022478985.1 Massospora cicadina | reverse complement strand
AATTTGGGAACTCACATCAGGGCAGCGGAGCAAATGAAGAGGAATTCTGATTGGCCAAACATACCCATGAGGTAACATTTTTATAAACATGAGCCAATCACTGCCTGATAAATTTCTTGCACCTTGGGGGACCCCCGCCAAGCCTATAAAAAAAGGGGGGGTCCCCATGCAGGTGCATTGAAGGACTTGCTCGGGTCAGGGGAGTGCCTTCCATTGATTCCCCCAGGCTTATGGTGAGGTTGGAGCAATCTGACCCGCTGATTTTACTAGTGCCATATGGGTTTCAAACTAGTGATTCCCTGATTAACGGGGTTCCACCAAGAATCAGCAAGTTACCTTTGGCCAATTTTCTCAAATTCTTTAATTTTATTATTAATAAACAAATTCTTAACCACATTGGGAAATTGCAAATGCCTGACATTTCCCCTCTTTGGCTGAATTCAACCTTAAATATTCTTATTTCTCAGCTGGGAGGGCAAATGTCTGACAGGGGGAAGATCTCCAACCCGATCCCTATTAACAGGGCCCTGAAGCCCCCAGCGAGTTAAAAGGCCATTAAGGCCCAAAATAAAGCTAAAAATGGAAAGGGAATTGGAAGAAATGGTAAATTTATTAAATGGATCCTCAAGGTATTTATATGACCTTGAAGGATTGGGAAGAGAAGGAATCAGAAAGTTTTGGCATTGATTGCTGACAACAAACTAATAAAATTACAAGGGGAATGGGTGCATCCTCGGCATAAGTCACCAGTGCACCTGAAAGGGATAATTGATTGGGTGCGAGTGCCAAAAGGGATTTCACTACAGCCCAACTGGGTGTATTCAGCATCCTCAGCATTAGTCGCTGGTGCCAAATTTGAATTTAAATAATAAACTAATTATTGAGGCCAGTCCCTGATAATTCATATTGGGCTTACCCCAAGTTAATGGGGAGCCCAATCTGGCATCTGCCCATAGGTGGGTTGAGACCCCTAGTTGGGGATTCCCCCAATTAAGGGAGAATCCTGACAATGGATACCAAAGGAAAAATTTCCAGCAATCAAGTTTATTAAGTGAAAGAGTTTTTATTTTATATACAGGTAAATAAATAAACTTACAATCATACCTGTCAGGGACAATAGCTTAAATACCCAGTAATTAAGGAATAAGATGACATGCATAAGAATGGGAAACTTAATTTCCAACTAAGAGTGACTGAACTTGAGCAATTATTATATAAACAGATGAGGACACGTTGGTAGAAGGCCAGTTCAATATTGATTCAACCTCTCAGTGCCCAAATCATGGTTTTATTATAATTGCGGCTGCTCAAACAATAGCATCTTCCTTGATGGGTAGCATGGACCTCACAGGGCCATTCCACATAGGGCGGTCCATAATTTGTTGGAAAAAAGGTTTGGGACACCCAACCTGACTAACCCAGTTTCTTTGGTTCATATACAATTTCAAAATTTGATAGAACTAGGCCTCGCCACAAAAGCAGAGGGTTTGTTTTCATTTATTGATCCACAGGAATTGAACTTAGTATCTGGGTGGGACTAACATTATTTTTCCTATGTCAGTCATATTCTGATGTGACTCTGGCGAAAACCACCTCAATCCGCTTCATGTATTTGCTGTCTTCAGAATAAAAATGGTCAGGGTAACCTTCAAGAGTAGGCTTAACCCACCGCTCATTTAACACATGGGTGAGATCACTCTGTGTGATGAGGGTGACGGCCACCCTCTTTGGACCCTTCTTTGTGGGAAATGGAAGCAACTACCGGTCCAAGTGCAAGGGGTGCTCACCCCAAATCTTTTATTATCATTTACTTTTACAAGAGTAGGAGCATTACCATCAGGAAACTGGGTAAGGGTGAGATTCTTTTGGGCTTTAATTAGCTTGTTGCCATCAGCATTGCGATTTTTATTGGGGGCAGGAAGCTTCAGAGTGAGCAGCGTGGAACGCTTCAACTAACTCAGAACAGTTATTGAAGTCCCAAGAACCAACCCAGCTATTCACTTAGGCGGGGTAACATTTCAAGCGACTAAGTATTGGAATAATCACAATGATTAATGGAAAGCTGAGATAAGGTGACATTGGCCTCTTCTGAACCCTCAATCACAATTGATTCAGGTTCCAGCAGAATTGGAATCTTAAATGGGGACAACTGTAATACATGAAATACACGATGTTACTTCCAATGTTCCAGAAACTTCAAGCAAAATGCGCTGTTTTTTAGGCCCTCTTCTACCAAATGAGGCCCAGAACTTATTGCTCAAAAATTTGTTAGTAGGCACTTGCATATACAGGTGATGCGTGTCCAACATAACATGTGACCACAACTTAATATTTTCTACCAGAAGACGCTTCCAGTCTATAAAGGGCTTATATTCGCTCTTTAGCCTCAGTTAAGTTTTTACAGACCAAGGAATGGGTGGCGCAGATTTGCTGTGCATGGACGGCTGCAGCCAACACCTCCATACAAAAGCATGGACCAACTGAAAATAAAGGGATATAACCTAAAGTGGCCTCATAGGGAGAGAAGCCTTTGGGCACGTGGGTTTCATTGCTATATGCAAACTGAGCAAGTAGAAGATTGTCCGCTCACGTATTTTGAGTGACGCAGCATAAATCCAGAGATATTGCTCTAAAATTATGCTGCGTCACTCAAAATACGTGAGCGGACAATCTTCTAGTTGCTCAGTTTGGCCATCCGCCTGAGGATAGTACATGGTCATATGACATGGCGGAAACTTCACATTTCTAGAAATTCATTCCAGAATTGCGCCATATATTGAGTGTCACTGTTGCTGATGATTTTCTGCGACAACCTAAACATAGAGAACAATGTCTCACAAAATAGTATGGCTGTCTCCTGGGAGGTGATGACTGAGAAACAGGATATGAAGAGGGCGAATTCGTTGAAGCAGTCTCTGACTACAATAACGGCCATATACTCATTGGAGCTTGACAGCTTGACAATGAAGTTTACAAAGAGGATTCACAGTTCCTCTGCATGCAATAGGGGATGAAGGATACCTTTTTTGATGATCTATTGACTTGGCCCGTTTTCATATCACATAATTTTCAATCCATTCTGGAAATCCTTTGCCAGGTCTGGCCAGTTGTAGATCCCTTGATCAGGTCAAGACATTTCATATTACTCAGATGCCCCACTTCAGGGGGGTGTAAGGAGAGTGTCTATAACTCTTGTTTCCAGCGTGGTGTTGCTTGGTGCACAGAGACAACGCATGGAAACTAGCCGTTAGTACTAAAGCTACTAGCGCCCAGCAGAGTGTGCTGGAACAATAATAACTAAAACACGAAGTGCAATAAGGGACCATCCAAAAATGACATGGTGCGCAAGGATAGAAGAGGTAATCAGCCCATGTTGGAGGTTACCTGGGCAAGCCAACGGTGCACATGGGTAAACTCTGATTGTTTTTACAATGGAATGTTAATGCGGCGCGAGACCTCCACAAAAGGGGTCTGCACACAGGATCATATAGAATAACATTATAATAAAATGGTAAAAAATGGGGAAATCTTTTATTCATAATGTTGACCAACAAGGAATGTTGGTCGGTGAAAACACATTTAAGAATTGACAGGGGGAATATGGGAGTGGGACCAATCACCAAACCACTAATAAGCACACACTACC
The DNA here is from genome assembly GCA_022478985.1 of Massospora cicadina. Classification (NCBI taxonomy): domain Eukaryota; kingdom Fungi; phylum Entomophthoromycota; class Entomophthoromycetes; order Entomophthorales; family Entomophthoraceae; genus Massospora; species Massospora cicadina. Next base: position 19,930 of record JAKSZP010010076.1, on the reverse strand, counting down.
ATCCCAATTGGTAGAATATGCCAAAACTGACTTCACTTGTGTTATCAATTGAAGTTGGATTTGATCTGAACATGCAATTGTGTAAATAGAACAAGTTTTGAAACCCCGTTCTTTGGCTAACCAAACTGAACCATTTGCATTCATTATTTAAACCATTAATATCAACGCATGGGCCAAAGTATGGGGCTGGGCATTTGGCTCCCCACTAGTACAAACCTGGGCATATTTTTCCCATGCCCAGCGTTGTTCTAGGGCATGCCTCAAGTCAGAAAGGCCCTGTAACTTCACCTTTTGGGCCTCCTGGCGTCAAGCCCTATCTTTGGGGTTGGTCCCCACTATGATGTCATGTGACCATGACAGAGGGTCATGGTGCGCCAGGATGACTTTGTCATTGAGGAGTGGCTTTAACAAGTGTGACCTATTTTGTATAAGCCCTTCAACCAAGGAATAGAGTGAGCGCTTGTGCGCTGGGAATGCTAAATGCTCCAACAGCTCCAATCCTTCCTTAAAAGCTGTCTGGGCTGCTAGGACCCTCAAAACCAGGGCATGTCCAAACCCAAATCTGAGACTAAAATTGTAGGAGGGGCTATAGCTAAAATTTGAGTTGGTGGTATTACTGTGATAAGATCTCTTTCATCCACCTCTGCCAGACAGAGCGCTGGGATACATTTCAGAAAGTCGAATAACAAATTCAGCACCCCCTTCAAAAACTTGTAATAGAAGTTGAAGCTGTATAAGTCATGAATTGTCCGAGATTGGTATGCCAACTTCTACAGCTTGCAGAAATACAGGAGAGTTTGGTGATCCATTTGTATGGTTACCTCATGTTGAGCACCCTGCAAAAGGTACCACCAGTAAGTTATGGCCCACGCCTTGGCTTCCAACTCTTTGTCATAGATGGCCCAGGACTTCTCAGTAGAGATAACTTATGGGAGATTAAGCGATTGGCTGTTCTAACTGTCGTGCTCTTATAGCAAAACAGCCCCCACTGCGGTGGAAGACGCATTGCATGCTAAAATATTTGGTTTGATGAGGTACACATATTTAATGATGATGGCAATAAGAGCACAACTTTAATTGATTTGAGCACCTGATGACATTTTGGGGCTCAATGGAAGGGAAGATTTTTACCCATAAGGGGTGCTGTGGCGCGGCCAGCTGCAAGAGTGTAGGGGAGAGTTTTTCAAAGTTATTTATGGTACTCATAAAGCTCTTTACCTGCTTCTTAGTTGTGGGAATGGGCCACTCACGTATGGCTTTGAGTTTAATGGGAGGTGCAGCGTATCCATCTTTTAGAACAAAGTTACCCAGAAAAGTAACTTTTTCTAACGGAATTTGCACTTGGACAGCTTAACAAAAAGGCCCGCCTTGTGAAGAGCGGCCAGTACTGCCTCTAGGTCCTTCTCATGCTGCTCAAGGGTGGGAGAATGAACTAAATTATTTTTAATGTATGCTACCACGCCGGTGAATCTGAGGCCACCCAGCACACTATTGATGATCCGCTGAAACGTTGTGGGGCATTCTTCATCCCAAAAGTATTACCCAAAACTGAAATATGCCTCTCCTTGTCCAAATAATGGTCAGCCATTAATAGTCATCCGCCACCCAAATTTGATTAAAGGCATTAAAAAGGTCAAGTTTAGAGAACACATGCAACTTAGCAATTGTATGATTAATAGTATTCTTTAGTGGCAAAGGGTAGATTATGAACTGTGATAATATTCAGGTGACCAAAGTCCACGCAGTGGATGCAGCATTCCATCAATCTTTTGTGAAGACAATGGGAAAGGCAATAGGGGATGTCTCCTAAATATCCAAACTTTTCTTAAGCATACCTTCCAACCATGCATCCAAAGCCTTATTATCTTCCGCTGTGTAGGGGTACAGTGGACAATTGATATTAATCATGGTCACCGTCATATGAAAAGAAAAGTCAAATTTGGTGTGCGGCAGAAGATGGTTTGCTTTGTCAAAAATCAAAAATATCTTAGTAGGTCATTAACGCTGGAGTGAAATCCGGTGGAAGGCCCATAGGGAAAAAAGCATTGTGATGGAGCCATGTTCTGGGCTTTGGAAAGAGCATTGAGCAGAGGCTACTCGCTCTCCTCCTGGGCATTAACAAAAGACAACGTGTTATAATCCAAAAGAGTTTTTACATGCTGGCGCTGCCACCATCCCACACTCAAGATGACCAGGAACACCAAGTTGGGCATTACTGAAAACAGTCACAGAAGCTGAATTGTTGTACCAAGAAATCCACTATACGCCACACCCTAAAGGTCGCCTGTGCAGATAATGATGCAACCATCACCACTGGACCCAAATCCAAATACGATTCAAGCTGCAAGAACAGATATAAACTTATGAAATTACCCGCCGCACCCATGGCTACCAGGGCCATAAAAGATACCTGGTGCACACCTATCCACTTTTCCAATGGCAGTAAAAAATAAGCATAATTCTGTGTAGTGGTTACGATGTGCAATCTTTCTGACAGAGTGGAAATAACAATTGGATTGGGTGACTTAACAGGATTGGTAGGAGGGAAGTCATCCAGATTGAGGGGTTTACTCACATTCTCCTCAGGCTTCTTGTCCGCCAATTGGGAGACAGATGGACTAGAGTCAGTTGGTAAGATGTGGAGTCCACCAAACCCATAGGGGCCAAAGCGGATACTTCACTGATGTCAGGATTAAAACTGTTTTTCCATTGGCAAATCATATTATGAATGAGCTATCCATTTCATGGGGGATCCAGAGGAGCGTCACTATGATGGAGGTTGCCACCATACACATCTGATCCACTGACTTTACTGGGGTAGACCAAATGTCATGGGTGGCAGATGCAAAATCCAATGCAGCATGGAATATGCGTGAATAATGTCTAATGATAAACTGAGGGTGGGGGATTACTTGCAAAACTCTGTCACAAAGGAAGACAAGTTGGAAGTTTTAGCGCCTATGGAAAACAGATAGAACAAGAAAGCAGAACGTGGAACGGGCGCCTTCAATGCTGTCAATGCCAGTGAGATTAAAGGGGTTGAGTCCTCAGCCTGGTTGGCTGCAGGCAAAAGCTCCACACCCACCTGTGGGCATTGCCTTTGATGGCGTCCAAGAGGGACACGCTCTGTTTGGCGTCTAACATATAAGTAGAGCTGTAGGGTTGATTGAGAACTGCATTTGCAGCTTGGAAAGAGTGTAATGTGTGGGTTTATGCCAATATGCGATGAGGGAGTTGGGAGGTATGAGACATGTCACTGACCACATGACTGTCAACCCAGCGGAAATACACTCCTGAACCCACACGCCATTACTGAAGGTCACAATGTATTCTCAGACTATGGTTCTGGTGATGAGCATGCAAGCAGCAACATATAACTCCATGATAAAGCTGAGTTTGAGACCAACGCTTTGGCAAGCTCAATCGTCAAGCTCATCTTTTTCCAGTTGGATTTTGAATAATAGTTTAAATAAACCTTTTTCAAATGATAGAAGCAAGCAAATTTTAATTCAGTAATGTCCGACCCCTGGTTGGCTTACCTCAGTTAAATAAATAAGCAATCAAGTAATTTGATATTTATGATAATTTCTTTAGAAGTGAAACTATTTTCATTTATTATTTTTGCTTTTTTATAGCATCACAAAGCCTACCTAACGAGGCTCCTTTACCTTAGGCTTTTTAAATGATCAGATCATCATGCGCAAAAGCTCCTTATTTCAATGAATCGTGATTTAAAGGATTTGGGACATCAGTTTTTTATTAGAGTGGATCAGTCCACATTCCCAAATTCCCAAACTCTTACCCACAACTTCAGTTTTGATTTGCTTTTCCTCTAGCATACAATCTTTCAGATAATTGCCATCACGGCTTTAGTAGAAGATTTAAGGCTAATAGTTTGATTTTGAATTAATAAAAATCATCAGTTATATCTTGGCGAAATAATATAACTCAGAGCAATCTTTTTACTCTCTGCCTTCAGCTGAATGGGCTAGATTGAGCTTCCATTGTCACTCGCGATCCTCAGTGGAATAGCCCACTTGAGCTTGAGGGTCAGCCAAGCACTACAACAAATTAAGTGTTGTTGTGTATAGAAAAACCACCCCCTTCTATAGCCTTAAGGGGTGATGCAAAGAGAAAAAAATTTTACTCACTAATCATGAGCCAGAGCAGATGGAGATCAGCTGCAATGTGCTCAATTTTAATAAGAATGATTGGGTGCAAAGTATCGAATTTTCACAAAAAACCTATTCTAACTGCAGTGGACCAATCACACTGTGGTAAAGATATACGAGGTGAGAATATTTTCCTGAACACTGATAGATTAGTTCACCCTCTTGTCAAAGCCTTGATACCCAGCTTATTATAAAATTAATCCATATTCCACTATTAGCTGTTGATGACCCAATATACTAGTGGAAGGCCTTTTAATAAAGGTATCATTTTTCACACCCTAAGTGTAAGTCTCGGGGAGTGCCCTTTGGCTCTCAATCAAGCTATATTCCCGTTCCCAAATAAGAAAACACTGAAGAGGATGGCGGTACCCCTCATCACCCAGGGCGATCTCGCCCACGTAGTTGATGAGCAATGGGTGACAGCCCGTACGCTTCTGATCTCACCCCCAATTCCCTCACTCAACTCAGAAGAACTGCTGTGGGGAATCAGTGAAATCTGTGCTGAGATTATCAATTTAAAATTGGTCAGATCTAATTTGGGTGGCAATTGGGCTGATAACCAAAATTTGAATGGCTGTAAAAGCATGAAGAATGAAACATCAGCTGAATCACCTGACAGTTCCATTTTGACCCCAAAATCAGAAGAACAAATATTGGGCGCCATTGATAAGAGTCTGAAACCCTCTGATAGTAATTTGGGCATTGCGCCCGATGGGTTTCTATCAATTGAACGAATGGTTAATTGACCAAGCGCGGGTGGGTTGGCCGTTCTGAACCTGTTCCCAACCAAATGGTCTCATCCCTACCTTGGATGGCCTTGGGGGAATCCCATCACTTGTTGGGCCAAACGCCATCATGCTAACCATCAGAAATGTAATTGACCCCTGGTCCAGACGTTTGAGGTCAAACCAACAGAGACTCGGCCCACCACCAAATTTTGCGATGACAGTTCCCAAAGAATAAACCCTCCCTCTACCAACCAATTTGTTAGTTAGGCCGAATTTGTGGATCCCAACCATGCTTTTACCAATTGACCATATTTAATCAGTTGCAAGGCACTGAAAAGATTGTTGGTCAATTTTTCTTGCTTTATTTCCCAGATAAAAATTACTAAAAAAACCCAAATTTTTACCCTTTTTTCCTAAAGAATCACATCCCAGATGAAATTTCCCTGGTGGTCCGCCGCTCCGCACTCTGGGTGGGTCTTACCAATTCTCTTGGTGACCATGGTTCCTTCCATCACTGATTGAGCTCAACAAGTCCAAAATTTTTGGCTCTACAACCCAGTTTCACAACCTTCCAGCAACAATGTGTAGGGATTTTATGGCCCTATGTCCGCCAACTGCAAGAGAAAATCCGCCTCCCCACCACCCCTGACAAAATGATTTTAACAAACGCGAATCTCGCAGATACTATCGCAGTAGTTTCCCCCTATTACTAGAACCCCTGGGTCAGAAGTCTATTCAGTATGGTTTGCCATCAGGCTAATCCTAACCCTGATATTCCGCCACCATTTCGTGGTATCTAATTCCCGGCCCCATATCAAGTCATATGGTCAGCAATGCCTCTGGAATTCTGGCTTGCTTTCTGGATGCTCACACATCCTGACTGGAAGGCCAGTCTAAACTTCTTATGCCGTTTCCATAACACCAAGCTGGTATTTGGGAATAATATTATAAATAATTTTATAGTTCTTATATATTTAAAGTGCACTAATAAATTTTGCAAACAAAATAATTGATCCATTGTTGAAATCCTGCCCAAAATTGACATTTGAGAGCAACTAGCAAGCAGGATCAAAATAGATTCTTTCAAATTAACCTTCAGATTCACAGCGGAATACAAAATTCATCCAACAGGTCAATGTGTAGATCTGGCTGAGCTGAACTTCCACATCACCCCCTGTGAAGCTGAGAATTCCCAGATCTTTTCTGGGCAATGCGCACATTTCTCCAGCATTTGACATGTTTCTTCCTCCACTAGATACCCTCTCTTTATCACCAAAAATTGCTACTGGCCTCTCACCCAAGCTTGTTCAGTATACACTCAACTTAGTACTCCTGGTTATTCTCCTCTCGAGGGTTCAACGGTCCAGGCTGCTACATTCTTCGCCCTTGGAACCCCCAAAGTTGTGAGGCATGGATGACCAGATGGGCCTTTGACCCTTCCAGAAGGTCCAGTATAAATGTGACTTTATTGATAACACGCATCACCTTATAGAGACTCAATTGCTACAGTCCAAGCTTCTGGCTTTTCAGCGGTGTGACGTAAATTTTTGTTGACAATTTACACCCAATCTCCTGGAGCAAACAATGTATCTGGCGCTCTTTGTTGGTCTATATATTGCTTCTGCCATGCCATGGGCGCTCATATTCCCTTGTAACCTCTTACCAATGTCCATCATCTTGAAGGATATCTCTTCAACCCCCTGGCATACTTTACCACTTGACCCGCACATCCAACGCCAGATACAACCCATAGTTTGCAAAAAATGGGGTCATACCCATCAACGACTGACAGTGGGTATTATAAGCAAACTGAGACAATCTGACTTAAGCAACCCAATCGTTTGCCTGTCCAAATTGTAGCATCTAAGGTATTGTTCTAATTTCTGGTTTACCCTTTCCATCCATTCATCAGATTGAGGATGGTATGCCAACTAGACTACATGGCGAATCTAAAAATCTCTGAGAAAATGCGACCAAAATTTTGCCATAAATTGGGGTCTGCGATCCAAAATGATCTCTTCTGGTAGGACATGTTAGTCAAATATTTCATTGATTAAAATCCTTGCAGCGTCCGTGGCCAAAAAAGGAGGCACATGGGAAAAATTTGGCATATTTAGTCAGCCAATTGATAATAACCATTATTGCATCCTTCCCTTGGACCTTAGGTAAAACCATAATGTAATCCATGATGACTGACTCACACAGCTGACTTATCATCTGGAGCGGGACTAACTTACCAGCGGGTGGCTTTTCAAAAAGGCTTTGATCAATTGCAAACCAAGCATTGCGCCATTACTTTATAACATCCTTCCAAAGTCCACCCTACAATTATTTTCGCCACACCAATTTGACCATCTTCTTGACCCCTGGATGCCCCGCCAATGAGTGATCATGTGACGCCTGTAATTTTTCCCTTGTAACGTCACATTAGGAGTCCACACTTGAAAACCATGATACAAAATTTCTTTTTCTTACCATACGTAAATGGTGATTGTGCTGCTTCCCGCCATTGTCTCAGCTCACAACCAACAACTGAATGCCAACTTTCTTTGCTTCCGCCAGATTTCCTCCCCCAATTTGCTCTCCTCAGATACCATCATGGTAAACTGATCCAACTGGAACATGGCAGCCAAGTCAAACACCTCCAACTTGTCTTATCATATGCTAGCCCTGCATCCCAGCTCAAACAATCTGACAAGGTGTTGACTGCCCCCAGTTAGTACTTTACCCATAAAATGTATTGAACCAGCTCCAAATGCCAGCAATTTTTATGCTGATTCATTTTCCTGAGCTCACATTAATACTTCAGCACCTTATGGTTTAATTAGACTGCAAAAGGGTGTCAGGAATACAGCAGGTGATGCTGCCACTCCTGCAAAGCTGGGACCACTGCCAGTAGCTCTTTATTGTATATCAGATAATTTAATTCTGAAAGAATCATCTTCTAGCTGAAATAGAACAAGGTTGCTCCAGCCCGTCCTCCCCCTTCTGTAACAGTAATGCCCCGCAGCAAAATTTGAGGCGTCCATCTTGACCATGAAAGGTTTTTCAGGGTCTGTATGAGTGAGTTAAAAGTGCCAAAATGAGCTTCTCCTTCAGATGATTGAACGCCCGATCCTACTCTCCCATACAAATGGCACATCCTACATCAACGGTATAAGCGGAAAGGCCAACTGAAATAGATAATTTATAAGCCACCAGAGGAATCCCTCTGTTACCAAAAACTCCTTATGGCCGTTTGATCCTTCAGGGCTTTCCACGAATGCACAACCTGTAGTTTGTATGGTCATACCACAAGCCCATTCCAGAACATGACATTTCCCAGGAACGTTACCAATTTTTTGTTAAACTCACATTTTGAAGGCTTTAGCCACAATCCCTCCTCAGCAAGCACTTCCAGAAAAATCCCGCACGCTGTGTACATGTGCTTCCTGAGAACAGGAAAATATAAGGATGTCATCCATGTATGCGATGCAACACTGTACGATCATCCTACTTAGCACTCATTTGAAAATATTATAACAATGCAGGGGCATTTCTCATCCCAAACGGAATATACCTTGACTTAAACATATTATAGTGGTATTTTAACGTTGTGTACTTATGTTGCTTTAATCTCATGAGTACCCTGCTTAAAAGAATATTCTAGATCGAGATTGGTGAAGATTTTACACCCTGTGACCATTGGGGGTATATACTCCACTAATGGCGTGGAGTAAGGATCCAGCTCTATACCTACGTAAAGCCGCTTAAAGCCCATGTACAGCTGTAATTCTCCACTTTCCTTGTGCACCAGTAACACTTGTGACACCACAGCGGATTTTGACAGTTCAATTAACCCCTTGCTCAACATGAAATTTATATGCTCCTCCAATGAAGCCTTTGACTGTTCATTTAGTGGATAGAACGGACATCTGCAGGGGAGTTTGGACCAGTTTTTTAATTATAATTAAAATATTTTTGAGCTTTTGGAGAGAATATGAATTATTTTTAGTCCAAAAGTTCTCACAAACTCTTGGTACTCTTCCAGAAACTCCTCCTCTTGCATGGCTCCATATTTTTATATTTATCAAACTTATTGTCTACCACCAACTGTCCCCACCTCATCGGTGGCCCCATCCTCAGATTCAGTGTCACAGTAAGGGAAAGCAAATCAATTTGGTGCTGGAACTAATGCTACCACTGCATACAAGCACCACCTGGTGGGTCAAATTCTTAGTTGCACAGAAATGTTCTCAAAAACACAAATCAATCAACCATACTTTTATTGAGGGTCTCACTCGCCATGAGGGTGCCCTATATGATGCATTGGCAAAAACCACCTCTAGTCCCTTCCAATTATGCAACTTCGGTTACTCATCCAGTGCAAGCTTGACATAGTTCTCTTCTGAGACAGTATCTACCAGGGCCATTGGCCCTTCCATTCTGGCATCCGTATGCAACATCACTGGGTTAAATAAATGTGGATAAAGTGAAGAAGGCGATTTATTTATGAATGAATCTAAAAAATGCAAAATTGCAAATTATGAATACTTAACCATATTCTCTTTCCCCTGACCATGGTTAAATAGTTTCCGTGCCTCTTCCTCATCCCCTTGGCACACTCCACCCTGTGCTAGGACCAAAATTTCTTGGGGCTGAATGCCAGCCCCCTGACTAGAATGGCCACTTGACAGGGATTGTCCTTTCCCTGGCTGTAACGATCTAGATTTTCTCAATCATTAAATTTCAACATAGAATCAGTTTTAAAAATCCCAATTCAAAATGAACAAAAAGATTTTGGGTTTTGGTCAAGTTTAGCGCTGGGCTGTGCCTCATCTAAGCTATTCTTTAGGCTTGCAAGAGCTTGATGTGTTGCAGGAGATGTTCCCCAGAAGAGCAACCTTAAAGATAAAGCCTGCGCATTCTGAACTTTGTTGGAATTATTTCTCTGGAGTTTTCACCCTGATCTGGGTTAATCATGTAGTTCTAAGACCACCGTTACCTTGTATTATGGCGGGCCATGATGCATCAAGTTTTTGTCGCTTAAATAAAAACTTGGAGTTTTTGGGGTTTGATCTCCTCCAATAATCCTGTCTTTTACTTGGTGCAATCAAAGCACCTTTTTATCAGAATCTGCTCAAGAGTGGCATTTTTTGTATTTTTTTCAAAATTTATTTGAGGTACACTAACCAGAGGATGGATATTACAGATTTTATTGAGAAAAAGAACCAAACGAATAAATGGAACAAAAAACATAACAAATCTTAAACCAGGCGTGGAGCTGAATACCACTAACTCACCATGGAAAAGGGTGAGAGGGGTTGGGAAGCTCTTCTACTGGCATATTGTTCATGACAGAATCAGTATAATTGTAGAAGCGGACAAAAGTGGAGAGCCAGGGCGTTGGGGTATCATCGTGGTGGGGGTGAGTTGCGGTAAAAAATGGATTCTCTTCAAGATAAAAGTGGCATATTTTATTAAACAATAAATAAAAAGAGGTAAATTCTGGGGTTTGCTACCTCACTATACTATTTCTTCTTTTTTCACTTTAAGTTTCCCTAATTCAGTAATTTTATTAGTTAGTTGCATGAGGCACTAAAACTTACTTCAAAAGTCCAACCTCACACTGGACGCTCTATTGGCATTGAAGATCAATGCCAAACTGAAGGCATTATGGCAATTGGAAACAGGTAGTTTAAAAACCGTTACAAAATTCAAACCAAAATTGTGCATTCTGCACGCCACTGATCCCCAGTTTAGCTGCCATCATTAGTTGCATTAGCTCCCAGTTGTTGAGTAACCAGTACTGAGGAGCTGGTGACTGATGGCCAAATATAGACCTGAAGTGATTATCAGCATGAAATCCCAGTGGGGCCTCCACCCCACCAGAGATTCAGTTGGCACCAAGGGGACCTGTCCCAGAAGGGCTCCCTCACCAATGAACAGTCTACTTGAAAAGGGGACAGCTGCCCAGAAATGCTGGACTACATGTGCCTCCCATTATTCAGTTGGAGAAAGCGTCTTCCTGGCCAGGATTGGAAGACCATCGCCAAATTGAGCGTGGGAGGGGGTCGCACCACAGCCAAGCGTTGGGCATGCTTCCTTGTGCCAGGTGGGCTGATTCCGGCAGCCAAATATTAATCTGCCCTTGCCATTTGTCTTTTCACTTGAAGTAAATATAATTTCTTTTAGCTAAATTTCTTGTAGCTTGAGGTAACTCGCCCCAGCAAGCCCTCATTGTGGCGGCCTCCCACTGTGGGGCCCCTCTTTGGGGAGGGGCCATTCCCTAGCGGGGGTCAAAGTAACAATCAAAGTTTTCATGATCATTATATTTCAACTCAGGTTTGAGATTTCCAAAATTAAGTCAGTCATTTAAAATATTTTGGGCTTTGGTCAAAAATGTGCGCTGGGCTGTGCATCGCCTAAACTATTCTTTAGGTCACAAGAGCTTAATGAAAGGTGCAGTAGAGGCTCCATGGAAGGGCAACCTTATTGGTTGAACCCACACAATTTAAAACTTAGTTTAAATTCCGTTTTATGGAGTTTTCACACTGACTGGGTTACCATGTGGCTGTAAGGTCATCCTTACCCTATCTTATGGTGGGCCGCAATGCATCAAGTTTTTGTTGTGTGAACAAAAACTTGAGGTTGTTGGGTTTGCTCTCCCCCAATTATCTTATCTTTTAATCGGTGCGATCATGGCGCCTAATTATCAGGATCTGCTCAAGAGTGGAATATTTATTTAATAATAGTAAAATGAGGCTACAACCAGGGTTGCTATCTTGCTTAACTATTTCATCTTTTTTCACGATCTGAGTTTCCCTAATTAGATGTCTAATTTGTTAGTTTCATGAGGCACTAACGCTAACCTTGAGAGTCCAACCTCTCGTTGGACATCCTTTTGGTATCAATGATTGTTACTGAACCAAAGGCAAGATGGCTATCAGGAACTGGGAGTTTCTCTACCACTAAACTGGCAATATTAATCCCTTGCACCATTCCCTGGACAGTGTCGATGGTTTCTCATCTTTTAATGCTAATGCAATCTCTTAAGCCAGCGTGTTCTGTACCTTTGCTACCATTAGAGCCACCAGCAAATATGCTTGCAACCCCTGATGGAACATACGTGAAGATTGGAAATCAGCTACCTGGGCTGCCTTCGTCAAAGTGTGGAAACTTGCTCACATACTTCTAACAAACTACGCCCCTGGCTAACTGTAAGGAGCGTTGACCAAGCCTCAAAACTACTTTGTTTGGATTGAACACCCAGTCAATCAGTTCCATGCACGCCTCCATTGATTTTGGCTAGCGTCCTTGTTCCTCAATCAGGTCCTGCAACCATCTTGCCAATTCTAAAGACAATGCTTCCACCACCTGGGCCAGTCAGAGCAAAAGAGGAGATTAACCCCTGTTACTCACACCAACTGCGCTTGGAAGCAGATCCACACAATGACTTGATGAATTTTATCCAACGCCTCCATGAACAGCGCCATGAGAACATTAGGTTATTTGGCTTTTACCAGGACTTTCATGGCTTGTTAGATTGCTGCTATTCATCATTTCACACCTAATGCACCAAAAATGCCAGCGAGAACCCCACCATAACTACGGTCAGCAAATGGATTTTCTATTGTTCTCTGCCAATGACCACCTCCTCCTGGGGCCCCACAAAACGGAGAGAAAGGTATTTGCGTTTTATTTTATGTAATAGGTGAGTTTTCGCCAATATGAAAAAAAGTTATTTAGGAAGTGTGAGCTATGTCACTGACCACATGATTGACAACCTGATGGAAATCCACCCCTGGTTCCGCATGCCATTATTGAAGATTATGTTGTATTCTTGGACCACAGTTCTGGCAATGCTGCACGTGAGCAGCATTTCTGGCTCCATGATAGAAATGAGGAATGAGGCCAACGCCTAGGCCAGCTCAATCATTGAGCTCATCTTTTTCTAGTCATATCTTAAATAATAAAGTATAGAAAGTTTTTTAAAATAATTTAAAAAACTTTTACTTTATTGATTTTTGTGATGTTTTCTTAGAAAACGAAACTGAAGTATTAGTTATCATTTCCCTTTTTTATAGCATCGCAAAGCCTACTTAACAAGGCTCTCTTACCCTAGGCTTTCAAGTGACGACCAGATCATTTTGCGCAAAAGCTCCTTATCCTATAGATCATGATTTGGAAGATTTGGGACACTAGGCATGCATTTCACCAGATCAACGTTTTTTTTCTGAATTTCTGATTTGAACCCTTGACTACAGCTTTGATTTGTTACTCCTCTGGCACAGAATCTTACAACTAAACCATTGTATTCACAGAGGAATCCAAAATTTCATCTACCAGGGCGATTTGCAGATCAGGATGAGCATGATCCATCACAAAGGGCATTGAACACCTGATTAGCGATCTTGACGGATGGAGCAGATGAACTTACCCCCTGAGGGTGAGCCAGAACTCAAACTGGAGTTTTTGGGATGGACTGGTGGCGAAAAAGGCTCTCAAAGCCATTTGGAAGCTGCCCCTGAACTTGACTACCAACTAAACAAACAGCAGGAGGAAAATCACTGAGCAAGTTCATTTTGTAGATAAAAACAACTATAGCACTCACCTCAAGGAGGAGGAATAAATAGCAGGTAACAATGGTTGGCCAATTATATCATAAAAGCATAAAATGAGATTTAGACTGGCCTATCAATTGGGGTGTGTGCACCTAGAAGGTCAGCAAAAAAACCAAAGGCGCTGCTGCTTGAACGGCCTGAAAGTGGGATAGAAGGTGGGCAAACCATAAACGGCAATTTAGGATGGCGGTAAGAAGCAAATTGGAAAACAACCAGGTTGTTGCCACTAAAAGATGGTGAATTCAGGCGCGGAAAGCTTTTGCATGACAACAATGGGACTGGGTTCCCCCACATGGTTGTTGCCAAAAGTGTAAGTGGTGAGATTTCAAAAATTTCACCCAGAGGGAAGGTAAAGCCTCCAACAAAAGTGACAGATCCTAATGCCAAATAGTTTTGGCAAGCGTGAAATGTCTAAAGATGACTTGAGTATGGTAAGCCCAGTCCATGATGGTAGGCAATATTGTTGTTATGATGGCCATGGGGGCCCAGTCAATGTGAAACACAAAAAATCATCTTTGGGGTGGGTTTCATGGCAGATACCAAGATAAAAATTTTCAGAGGCAAATTTATTCATTGAAAGGGTCTTTTATCTCAAAATAAGGTCAAAAAATTGACTGAAAATTGTATCTTTCAGAAATGATCTCTAAATACCCAGTTGCTTTATGGAATAAGATGATGTGCATGGGAATTTAAAACTCGTTTTCTGACTGAGAGTGGTGAAACTTGAGTGAAAATTTGTTAAAATCAATGTGGACATGTTGGCGGAAGGCTGAGTAGATTCAATTCAGCTTCTGGGAACCTAATCATATTTTTATTGTGATTGTGCATACCTGAGTGGTGGCGTCTCACTCAACGGGTGGCGGGACCTCCCAGGGCCATTTCATATAAGGACAGTATCAATTGGATATAAATGGGTTTGGTACACCCAATCTGACTCCATCTGGTTTCTTTGGCTCATATACAATCCTTTTAGAATTTTGGTAGAATTAGGCCCTCTAAAAAAGCAAAAAGTTCCTTTTCCTTCATTGATCTGCAGAGCTTAACCCGTCATTGAAGAGAAACTCAATTTATTCTTCCAAGGTCAGTCCTTTTCCACTGCGACTTTGATGCAAACCACCTTGATGCACTGCATCAATTTGCCAGTCATCAGAATCAGATTAGGTGGGGACCTTCAGGAGTAGGCTGTAACCTACTGCTCATCTACCACATGAGCGAGATAGCCCTTCATGACGATGGGATTACTCCCTCTTTAGACCCTTCTTGGTGGTCTATGGAAACATCTCCCAGTCCAAGCGCAGGGGGCGCTAGCTGGACTTACTACACCTCTGGGATATGGCTCAATATAGTTGCTTTTATTATTGGTTGATTGCCAAATCTGATTGCATGCATATTAACAACGAGTTCAAGCAGTGGCACACCTATGATGCGCCTCACATTGTGGCTTCAAATCATTTGGGTTATTTGAAAACTGGCCAATCTGATAATTACAATGTTAGTGATTCAGATACTTTCACCGGCATAATACAGTTTGCTCATTGGGGCTTCATCAGCGGAATTAAAATTACCTTGGCCCCCAAAGGTATAAAAGGTGGTCAACTTTCTGAAAATTTTGTATGGTGTCATCATTCTTTTCCACAAATCTTCCAAGTTGGTGGGGCGAAAATTATTTTGCATAAAGTCACTGAAAAGGGTATACTATTTAGCCATTAGTGCCTATAAAAAGGACCCCTTTATCCTCATCCACGATGGCTTGGTCACCAGTACCTTCAGTTTAAGAGTCGATGTTTTCATAAATTACACTGGTCAAGGTCTGACCAAAAATCACCACTCATGGTCTTATCTGTGATAACAGGCTAATAACATAAAAACAAGGAAATAACATAGTAAAAATTAGCATTCAAAGTAGAAAGATTGGTGAACTCACACTCAAGAAGTGAATTAAGTTTTAATTATATAACTATAAAAAATATTGAAGCGTCACATTAAAATTTTTTGACATAATCAGCAAATAGTTAAATAAAGATTAGAAATTGATGGAACTCTGGAACCAAGAAACATGTAGGTATGTGATGAGGTCGCCTACCAACTCCTTGATTAATTTCTTGATGCATTGGAAAAATCATACCTAGACTTGTGTAGTAGCACAGCCTACCAATATTAACCATTCTATAACTACTCGCCAATATTATGAATGGCTCACTAACAAACAATAGAAACCTTAATCCACCATTTCAAGAGATACTCTACTTTGTTTTTATTAACGCTGACAAAAAGGATATAACCAAGGTTTGAGACCAAGCTTTTCATAGTAAAAAGCTAGCATGTTAATGTTCTTATTGAACAAGTACAGCATTTAATTATGCTAGTTCAGTGCATAAAACCCTAATATACTACGATGTTACAACTGTTACCAACCTGGGTATCACTTCCACCAGTATCAAGCACATTGCAACCAGTGTCTGGAAGATACATTTGGATGGACAATACCCTACCAGAGTTTCTGAATAGGGTAGTCAGCTCCCTACCTTAAATTAGTAACCATACTTTAATTTGAACTGCTACAATAACAAAAGATCAAGATGCAGCTCAAAGTCTATAATAAAATATATCACACTTCCATAAACTACAAAAGATACAGCACATAGAAGGGCAACAACTGAAGAAGCTAATTAGCAAATAAACTTGTAGAAGAGTATACGCCGAGAAATAGAAAGTTGAAGAAGACAAAATTAACCCTCAACTTTTGACTTTCAAAAAAGATAAAATTTTTGGATTTATAGAATGAGTATTATAGGAATTTAATTAGCCTGTGGAGCCCTACAAAAGAATATATAAAACCTAAGTCACTCCAACAAATACCAAAATCTATTCACCCTAAATTTATTATCAAAAAATGAAGACCTTGAGAATTTCCAACCCTTTTGCATTTGTTACAGCATCAAATTTTTGGTATTTTCATTAATAAAACTCAACTCAACGAGCAAGTCAAAAAAACCTAACTTAAGCAGCTAAAATTTCTCTTTGAAATCCCACAACAAAACCCCATTTTCATTCATTATATTAATTGTCAATCCACTAATATTTTAGCTACTCAAATTTTAAAAAGTATAATTATTCCTATATCCTTTGAGAACCTTTAAAAAATTAAGCATTTATTAAGAAAAGGCTTACATCAGACTATTGTCCTCACCAGAATTTGGTTTCTAATCAAAACCTCAAAGTTTTAATAACCAGTCATGGCACCCGTCATACCAAGGACTTCTATTTAGGTATACGTTTCAAATCATTTTGGACTTGGGATCCTCAGAAAATAATGTTACCAAAAGATTTCCATTAGACATAAAGTGAACTAAATCCTAAAAATCACTACAGTTTTCTGATAATTGGAGGATCTCAAATACCAGTTGTAAATGATTTTCAATTTATCTGTATATATAAAGTAAAGTTCAATCCATTGTTTGGCTAATCTTTGACCACAAGTATCCCTATGCCACTAGATTGACAAGCGCTCAAAAAGTTTGAAATTCTCACTAATTATATTGAAAATAGACCAATGGTACATCAAACTTAAAATGAAGTCCACCCCTTAGAAGTAACTTACACTAGTTTTATGCAAGAGAAACTCCACCTAAATTGGTTTCCATCTACACACTTAAATCTTCATACAATTAAAGGATTATAAGGCCAATATGGGATTGTAAAAACCTTTTCAAATAGTTTAATTTCATGAGCAAAAACATAAAATAAGACAATGATAGTATTTTCTTGTCCAACCTCAAGCAACACAAGCTCAAACAAACTTAAAAGGTTCATATCCATACAACTACCCTAAGTCTTAACGTTTTGAGGAGAATTTAAGTTATTTACAGGAGCAGAAAATATAGCTCTTGAAGCATCATTACCCTAGTTTCAAAAGAGGATTTATATACCTATTGGGAAATGTTAAAATACCTTAGATAAAATTGCCCTCTATTAATAAGCTTTTATTTGGCATCAAATATCAACCAGAACCTAATAGCAATCCCTTTTCAAAAAGACCCCACCGGACCTGATCAAAACAGCAGCTCATAAAGCTCTTCAAGAACAGGCCAAGCAAATGAAGGTCAATACAGAAATCAACTCAATAACCGCCAGAAAATTGCAGTTAGTAGTATTTTTCTTATTTCTAAAATGAGCTACTTGATCAAGATCCCAACTCCCAACTGTCAAGAGAGTGAATATAAACTCTCTCATTCCCAGAGAGGTAGTGCAGTATGCACAGCCACACCACTAGGGAACTAGTCATTAGCAAGATTAAAAAATAGGGCACCACAGAGGGTTGCAGAGCAAAAGAATTTAGGGTAAGGGTGTATAACGCAGTATATAATAGTTGATAGATATAAACAAAAAAATGGTTAGAACCCAGAGGGGAGTCCACAACTAATCGGAAATCTGTGCTGGAGTGCTTGGGTGCCTCGATCTTGAGAGGACCAGGGTGGCCCAGCGGTGCACCAGATATGGTAGATAGTTTGTAAAGAATGGTGAACGTTATTAGAAACCTCCTTGAGGAGATCTGCGCACAGATTTGACCAAGGAACCATATTAAAAACGTAAAGTAACAGGGAATTTATTAGGAAGTTGACCAACAAGGAAAGTTGGTCTCATGGAAACATACTTAAACCATTATGGGCGAGTCATTGATTGGAAGAAGTGGTACTAAGCCTAAACAAACCAATATGCGCATGCTACCATTGTACAGGGACTTGTAACACAAAATAGATTAAACTTAAGCTATAAATTATGACTGGACACGACCTAATTTGGTAATATTAAAAATGGCTGGGTCTCAAAACCCTGTACCTCAAGCAACCGTAACAAAAATGACAGGACTAAGAACATAGTGGTGTGGTTTAAAGCCCTAACTGTAACGCCAGACTAAGCATCACGCACTTCCCAGGAACAACCTGGGCAAATCTCACCTGTACCCAGCGTTGGTCCAGGGTATGTTTAAAGCCAGGGAGGCCTGCCAACTTAGCCTTTTTGGCCTCCTGACGACTAGCATTATTCTTATAATCTGTGACATCAATTATGTCAAAAAAGCCATGACATGACCCTCTCAGTTTTTTGAGGCTTCATCCCCCTCCAGGGGCTTTTGTCAAGGAAAAGTTCTTGTGGGCTTGGTTCAGCTTCATTGCGGTGATGGTTTGCTTCAACTTGGGTACTGCAGCCTCTGGGAAACGCTCTTGGAAACTTTAATCAGATCCTGGGCATGAGCGCAGTTGTGCGCTGGTACCCAACTGTTCTCCACTGCATCATATACCTTCTAGGATACAATGTACTCAAGCCTTCTTCTTACTTGGTGTGAGGCTACTATTTCCTCCACTTCCCACTCCGGCGCCCCATCCACAAGATAAGTCTCAGGAGTCTCTGGTGGGGGCCCTCAAATAATGTAAGTTACTTTTATGGAAGATGTCAAAGATGCAGAATGTTGATTGAAAACCTAACTGGTATGTGACATGGACCACCTTTCTGAAAATGTAATAAGGTCCAATCCTCTTTGGTCCAGCTTTTTGTATGGCTGATTGATAGAGATGTTTCTAGAATTAAGCATCACGAGAAACTCTTCCTTGTACGCAGGACCTACCATCTTTCATATCCATTTTTCTTCTTATAAAGCTTGCATAGCTGCATCCAAGTTTGTGCTCACCCCCTAATGTACTTTCTTGATAATCTTTGCAAAGTACACCACTTCTTATATCTTAGATCTACAAATGAGCTCCATGTTGAATGCGGGGTTGAAGCCATAGTTGGAGAAAAAAGGGAAAATTGATAGATGATTGTTGGGCGTTGTTATAGCTGAATTGGGCCATGGGGAGATGGGAAACTAAACCTGAATGATCCGCAGTAGAGTAAAACCACAGGAATGTTTAAGCACTGGTTCACTCTTACATTCTGCCCATAAGATTATGTGTGATAGGCAGTCAAGCGGCAGAGGAGAATCTGAAGAGTCTTACAAAACTCTTCCCAAAAAAAAGAGGTAAACTGTGGCCCACTGTAACGATTGAGATTTGTCTCAATTGTACATTTTGACTCAGATTCATATTTTCTGAAATTGAGTCGAATTGTTTTTAAACTATTTTGAAGTTTGGTCATTTTGGGCGCTGGGTTGTGCCTCACCTGAGTTGTAGATTAGGCTTGTGTGAGCCTAATCAACCAGCTCAGGTGAGGCCCCTGAAGCACTGCCTTTATAAGGCTCGCCTGCCCATTCCAAAGTTCACTTCAGAATTTCCACCCTAGCATGTCCCTTCCTTGGGAGCATTGTTGGTTGCTCCCCAGATGAGCTCTGGTCAGCGGACACCTTCATTTTTATGTCCTGGAATAAAAATAAAGAATTTTTTGGGGTTTGCATACCTCACATACCTGTGGTCTTTTTCAGGTGTTTCCATTT
>JAKSZP010010075.1:0-23630 GCA_022478985.1 Massospora cicadina | reverse complement strand
ATTTTGATGCTTCCTTGGCCCGCTTCCATCTCCCCACAGCTAGGCGCTGGATATCAGCGCTCTATGACCAGCTCTACACCAGAGTCCTGGCGCCAATGGGTTTTACAGTGGCAGTACCAGTTGACAAGGTCTCTTGCAAGGGGACCCCTGAGCCCTATCCTTTTTAACATCACCCTCGACCCCTCTTTGGCCTCCTTACAGGACAAGCTAACAGGGATTTTGGTCCCAGGTAAAGCCCCCACCCGCACCATGGCATTTGCAGATGACACCGCCATTGCATTTGGCTGCTCTAGGGATTTTGCCCTCGCTGCTGTGACCATTGAGAGGTACACCAAGGCATCCAACGCCATGGTCAACACCTCCAAGACAACAGTTGTACAGGTCAGCTCCCCCACCTTCCCCCCACCATTTGGTATTGAACCTGTGCGCGGTACCTTCCGTCACCTGAGCGTTCTCACTAACCAACAAGGAGTTGTGCTAAAAGACAATGAGGACTTGCTCCTCACAGCAGTTTACTCCAGAATTGCCAGCTGGAACCGGCGGCACATCACCCCCCAGGGTTGAGCTCTGATGGCCAATGTGTTCCTCCTCTCCAAAGTCTGGTTCCTAGCGCACGTCTGCCCATTCACAGATGCCTTTTTATACGCGGCTCAATGTACTCCTCCGCTGTTGGATCTGGGGCTCAAACCATCCACCAATGGCCCTCTCAACCATTGCCTGACCCTGCAATGAAGGGGGCCTAGGGCTTCTGGACACGCGATTCCACGCCACCACAATCTTCCTGAAGTTCCTATGGCCGATTGTCTGCTGGGACGCGACCCCCATGCCCCAATGGGCGCCCGCCCTCCGCCAGTCAGTGTCAGCAGCTCTGGGTCTTCCTAGAGCATCTCTGACCTCATTAGGGGAATAGCTCACAAACCAACCAGGCCATCGCCTGAAACCATCCTCATCCCCTACTGGAACCAGGCTCTCCTTGCCCTGAAACAAGTAGGCGCGCGGATCCACCATGCCTTTCCATACAGAAGGGAAGCCCCTGGACTCAGCCCCCATCGCCATGCAATTGTGCACAATGGACAAGTTATCACAACTCGCCTCAACCCCCAAGATCGTCCTCCCATCCGCCCAAGACTCCTTGAGCTCCTCCCTCCTCTGTGAGATTCGACCTTAAGAAATTGTGGAAGGACGTCTATCACCCCATCCTGTCAGCAAAGGTGTCCAACACCTTATGGAGGGTGCTCCACTGTTCATACAGGACAGGGGACCAGACTGGCCCTACCTTCCAGCACCGAAGCTGCCCCCGCTGTGTGGAGCCTATTGACTCCCACCTCCATAGTTTTTTCACCTGTCCAGGTGTTGCCGCATTTTGGCCAAAGGCCCGCGCGCTCCTCCATGCTCAGCGCTGGTCTGGACACCCTGTGAAAAACCTCATGTTCGAGCAGACGTTGTCTGGTTGCCACCAACCCCTACGTGTCCTCGCCTATGCCACAGCCACCTGGACCATCCATAACTCCTTCCTTCATGCTGCCTTTGACCAGCAGGTGTGGACCCTTCCACACATGATCACCCACTTTCAGGTACACTTTGAGATGGCCCTGAAGGTCTGCACTATGTCGCCAACCGTCCCCCGCTCAGTTGTCACCATAGCACGGCTCTGGCGCGCAAACCCCCCTCCCTTTCTTGATGCCTCCTCCCTCCCCTTCCCTCGCCTCAGGCTCTTAGGAGCCCAGGCGTAATTCAATAAACATCGATAAATCCCCCCCTTGGGTTGGGACCATCTAGTACTAAAAAAACTATTCTGTTGGGGAACCTCACCTGCAAGGACCTCGTTGTAATAAAACAACAGGGGATTGGTAGAGGCTTGTTAGTCCCCATGGAGGACATTAAACGAATTAACTTCATTGGCTATATTCTGGATATGGGTTACCTACAGACAACCTGTAATGTACCTTACCAAATGTCCATATTTTGGACGAGCAGACCCCAGACAATCTTTCAAAGTTCATACCTTATTGGGAGGCTGTAGTGACGTAGTCTCCAAGTTGGATACTGACTATGCTCACATGAAGGACTGGAGCCGCTACAACAATGTGTGAGATGACATTCCCATTTGGTCCAAACCTTATTGAAAGTCAAAAATGAAAAAGCAAAAAATGAGGACTTAGCACAAGCAGTTACTAGACACGGGGTTATTATTCCCTTCTCAAATCCCTTGGTCTTATCCCTCTGCTAATAAAGAAGAAAAGCGGAGGTCATTAGTTATGGACTACTGTAAACTAAACAACCTCACAAAAAGGATAGCTATCCTCCGCATTGACAAAGCCCTGACTCAGCTCTCCAGATCTAACTTTTTTCCGCCATGGACTTGGATAGCGCTATTGGGAAATGTACCTCTCTCCAAAAGATCAGGAGAAATGCGCTCTTATTTGCAATAAAGGGTCTATATTAACCCACCCAATTACCTCAAAGGTTGTGCAACGCGCACGCAACTTTCCACCGATCAATAAAAATATCTTGCTGGACCTAAGTTATGCTACATCATCGTCTATCTTAATGACTTCACGGTGTTTTTCAAGACCTTTAAAAACATTTTTCTCACCTAAAAGAAGTATTTCAACGCTTGAGTGAGTCAAACATCAAGGCAAAACCCTTCAAGTGCACCTTTATCCAGAAGAATATAGACTTTCTTATCCATGCTAAATCTTAGGAGGGAATTCAGCCCATACAGGATAAGGCTCAAGTGATATAAAAAATGCCACCACCTAAAAATCTACAGGATATTAGGGTATATATGGGAGCGATGGGGTTTACTATCAATTCCCAAGTTCGCCCAGCTCAGCGAGCCCTTGTTTGCCTATTGATGAAAAACACTCATTTACATTGGGCTTCTAAACAGAAGGCCACTTTAGAGACTCTTAAGCAACTGCTACAACAACGTCCTATTCTTCGTCACCCAGACTATGGTAAACCTTTCATCTTCTTTACCAACGCCTTGAACATGCTGTTGGGGCCCTCCTTGTTCAACTGGATGAAAACGGTGTAGATCATCCTGTATACTACCTTAGCAAGATGCTTTCAAAGGTGGAACGCAACTTTAGCATCACTGAGAAATTGTGCCTTGCTGTTTTGCTAGCTGTGAACACTAACGCACTTTCCTGGATGGAACTACCTTCATTGTGGTTACAGACACGCTTCCTTGAAATGGCTACAAAACATGAAGGATCCTACCAGCCGTTTACCGTGTAGGGCTCTAAAGCTCCAACATCATGACATGAAGATTGAACACAACACTGGAATCTGAAACATGAATGTTGAAGGGTTAACTCAGTTGCCAATTCCTCATTTGGATAACAGCGAAGTGGAGAGCTTATATGCCTCTTAAAAACCCCAGACTGGGAGGATAAGGATGAGCTTGTCCAAAAAATGTTACCCTGGTGCTCTCACAACACCAAAGTGGAGAGCGGGAAGTTGTATAAACAGTTAGGAATTAAGTAGTTTACCTATCTCCAGCCCTCAGAACGAGACCTTCTGTTCTGGAGGCTCACTCTAACCTAGGTCATGGGAGAGTAAAGATAACCTATGAGTGGATTAGCAATTGGTACCATTGGGAGGGAGCCATAGAGGCCATTAATGAAGTCTTAGATGCCTGCCTCACGTGTAAGAAGCAATTCAGTTAAAATATAAATACCAATATCAACCAACTACCCCTCAACAACCTTTCCACATCATCAGCCTAGACATGGTAGGTCCCCCTTCAGAATACCATTGGTAGAAGATATATCCTGATGGGAATAGTCATTTCAATAAGTGTATTGAAGCCGTGGCGCTCTCAGCCTAAACAGCCAAAGCCACTGCGTCCTTCCTGCATCAAAAGATTTTCACTCACCTCAGCTACCCCCAGGTACTAATATACAACAATGGAAAGAACTTCACCTCCCAAGTGGTCAAGATCCTGGCTTCCTCCATGGGAGCCCAACAACTTTTCTAAGCCCTTATAATCCTTATACCAATGTAGCCATGAAGAGATTGAATAGCACCTTAGTCCCAATCTTTTGAAAATGGCCTCTTCAGACCCAATGCACTGGGTTAAATTCCTGCCTAGTACTCTTAATTCCCACCAGATTATTTATCACCAAATACTGAAAATATTCCCATTACATGTTTTACATGGTTGAGAACCAGGGGAACCAGCCTTTTAGCCAGGATATCTTTTCTGCTAAGGTTTATGACCTTAAAAGGCCACGAGATATTGGCTCAGCGCATCATTTGACTCCAATCTGAGGCTATAAATAACTTTTATAAACCGCTACCAAAGAAGGTCAAGTTGCCAATGAGCTTTAAGCTCCCCTACCTTCCTTCCAAGTGTCTGACATGATCCTGTATTATCATAACTGCATCACTCCTAGAAGCGGCAGGCTAGGATCAATCTGGGAGGGCCCTTTCATCATCACCTACAAGAGAGGTGACAAGTATTACATAAAGACTTTGGCTTTAGTTTTACTATAAATTGGGTACATAGCCGCTTCTTAAAGCCCTATTCTACCCCAATATTCTTGAGGAGGGTGATGTCAGATAATTGTCATTGTGGCTTTAAGAAAAGAATCTTTAAAGAGATAATAGTCTAAATTTTAATAATACAAGAAAAGCATTTTTCTCAGCGGATTATTTCAAACTTGGAGTAATCATTTTACTCCTTGCCTTCAGTCAAATAGGACATATTGAGCTGCGTGTCGCTCTCAACCCTCAGTGGAATACTCCACTTAAATTGGAGAGTCGCCAAGCCCTATAACCAATTCAGTGTTTTTGTAAATAAAAAACCACCCCCTTTTATAGACTTAAGGGGGGTCGCAAAGGGTGAAGAAATTTTACCCACCAATCACAAGTCAAATCAGATGGAGATCAGCCGTGATGAGCTTAATTTTAATAAGAATGTATGGGTACAATATATATTAAATGTTTCCCCATGGTTTTATCCTACCTGCGGTGAACCAATCATATTATAATAAAGCCAAAAGAGGTGAGAAGATTTTCCTGCGCGTTGATAGGTCAGTTCACCCTTCCATATAAGCCTTAATACCCCACCTATAACGAATTTATTAACTATCGCACTATTAGCCTTCAATGACCCTAAATAATAG
This sequence comes from Massospora cicadina, assembly GCA_022478985.1. Taxonomy (NCBI): domain Eukaryota; kingdom Fungi; phylum Entomophthoromycota; class Entomophthoromycetes; order Entomophthorales; family Entomophthoraceae; genus Massospora; species Massospora cicadina. Next base: position 18,495 of record JAKSZP010010075.1, on the reverse strand, counting down.
AGGGAAGTCCCTTTAATAAATTATTGTTTATCACCCCCAAGCTCTTACTTAAGAAATATATTATAGATTATTTTGATAATTTGTATATGTTAAGTGTGTCAAATAATTTAGAAAATAATAAATATTGATCTATTGTTGAAATCCTGCCCTAAATTGGACCCTGTGAGCATCTAAAGAATAGGATTTCAACACCACTTTATGTAACTACACATAACGTAAATTTGCTACATGCATTTTATTCTAGAGTTATTTATTATACATACTAACAATTATATATACATTACTAATAAAATATTATATATATATGTATTATCAGAAACGTAATAAAATTGTAAATTTCAAAATAACAATTTTCATTTTAAGAGTGTTGCAAAGGAATGCATCGCTTTCATTAAGCTGGGTTGACTGAATCTCTAAAGTCTCCATAATTTCAAATTGGGCGATATCATCATACAACTACTTAAAGGATAAATACCAAGGCTAATTAAATAGATATATTGGTGCATTATATTTAATCTATTGCGAGGAAGACTGACCAGGGGATGGACACTTCCAAATGTCAACCCAAAAGAAATGAAACTTATTAGGGAAGGCTCCCCAGAGAAGTAACGCTATCTCTTGTTGCCAGCGGGAACGCCACTATGGGGAGGGGGAGGGAACGTGTGAAGGGGCCGTAGCCACAATTGAACACATGTGGAGGAAAGGGTCCAATTTGATGAACCAAACTGGGAACCAGGAGGAGACCAGCTGTCAGCGACGTGGTGGGAGGTACCCAAATATCCACGCCTGAAAGTGGTACACCAAATGGGACCAGAATCTGTGGACAGCTTCTGGGAGGGTGGGGGTGGAGCCTGTGATGGCATCCAAGACAATTGTGTGGATAGTCCACATGGCGATTGCGACCACCAGAGCATGGAGGGAGGGAGGAAGGGAGGATACCATGGATATAGCAAACATATTTCTTGACAGACTGAAGGGATGTGTTTGATCCTAATCAAGCAGACGTTGAACTTCGCGCCATATCACTTTAGAGGTAGGGCACTTCTCCAGGAAGTGGAACAGCGTTCCATACTGGCCACACATGATGCAGGATGAGTGTAAAGTGTTAGAGCGCTCAGCTGTATGGTACACCCCGCCTCAGGCATCGCCACACATGTGAACGGATTTGAGGCTGCAACAGAGGGTGGTGTGCGTATTTCAAAATAGTCTTCTGGGTCTAGATGGAATAAGGGATGTCCATCATGTCCAGGTAGTCCACCCTGGATAGGACATGGGGCCGTGGGGGGATCAAGTCATCTTGAATGGGTAGCCCCTGTACCTCTTGTGTGAACTGAGGAGAGGGGCGGCCTCTTTAGGTTGTATGTCCACTAATACGAGTTATCCACTCTGAGCTCTGCATGGAGAAGAGGATTCGTTTGTAGTGGGTTTTAGTACCATGCGGACCTGTGGCCAATGGGTGGGAAGCTAGATATCTCATCAAGGAGTGAGGGTTTGATGGATTGTTAAGGCCCAGGGCGCGGGAGAAGTTGGAGCAGGCCGCGCGGGACCAGTGTTGGGAGGGGAGCGTAGGGGCAGTGATGGCCGCAATCCAGGTGCCCAGGATCTTGGCAGCATGGGTTTGAAGTCAAGCAGGCCCATGCCACCATGATGACGAGGGCCAAACATGACCTCTAGCCGCATTGGTGGAGGGTGGCCTGACCAAAGCCATCCTTGCAGCAAGGCATACATAGATTTGAAAAAACCTGGGGAGAAGACGATGACGTGGGCAACGAACCAGACTTTGGAGAGGAGCATAGAGTTGGCTAAAACAACCCTGCCAGTAAGGGAAGTAGGGTGGGCTCTGAGGGAGGCAATGCGCTTCGTCACGTTGTCTAGAATATGACTTTTTATTTCTGCTGAGGCATACCCGCCTACTTCCACCCACATGCCCAGATGGCGGACAGGCCCTATGGTAGGGCGTGTTACGAAGGGGAGCACAAGTGGGGCGGTGTGGGTATATTGGTGCATTATAAAATACTATATATGTCAAAATGGAGGTTTAAATTCCATCATATAATCATATTTGATGTTATACTAGACTCTTCTACCTTAGTGATTTTTTTATTTTTTTTATTAAATCCTCTTTACATCATTAAATACCTTAATAGCATACTATGATAACTATAATAAACATGAAAGAAATATTACATAGTTATCTTTAAATTGCAATGTCTTGAGAGTGCCTATAGCTCCAGTTTCAAGCGTGGAGATGCACGTTGCACTGGAACAACGCAAGGGAACTAGTTGTCAGTATTAAAATAAAGATAGCCCCACAGATGGTGATTAAAATAAAATGACATAAGGTGAGGGTGGTTAGCATGGTACACATAGATAGGGATTAAACAAACAGCAAAACTTGGCTGTGCCCCAAAAAGCTGTTCATAACCAAGCTTTGAACAGGGCTAGAGTGCACATGTTCCAAAGTTTGGAGGGAACCTTAGCGGCCCAGCAGTTTCTCTGATGCAGTCATAATTTTAGGTCAAATAGATCAGCTAACGTTACACAAGACCTCCTTAAGAGGTATGTGCACAGGTTCACCCAAGTCAACATAAGAAAAACGTAAAACTAACTAGGGGTTTAATGAATGGAAATCAAACAACAAGGAAGGTTGGTATCAAAGGATCATAATTAAATAAAATTGGGGAATCATCCATCAGAGAAAGTGGTGCTAAGATGAGGTGCACCAATAAATGCACACTCACATATTACAGGGCACTATACTTTCATATTGTCCAAACTCAAGTAATGGATTGAAGTTGAGACTGACCAAGTTGGAAATTTTGTAAACTGAACAGGTTCCAAACCCCCGTTCACCAAATAAACAAATTGAGCTGTCATCATTTATAAGATAACTTGTCACTTAACATTGAGCTGTAAAAAGGGGCTGAGCTTTATGCACCTCACCTGGACTAACCTGGGCATACCTAGACTGGATCCAGCGTTAGCCCAATGTGTGTTTTGGTCAGAAAGGTCCTGCAACTTGCCCCTTTGGACTCCTGCCGCTCAGCCTTGTCTTTGCTGGTTGTAAGTCCAGAAAAACGTCCCCTTTGCATGGATCGGGTGATTTTTCCATTTCTGAATAAGAAGGGTCCAAAGAGGGTGGCTGTACCCCTTGTCACCCAGGGCAACCTCGCCCATGTGGTGGACAAGCGCTGGGTAATAGTTTAAACTCTAGAGATTCCTCCCAGGTACCTGCACTCACCTCTGCTGAACTTGTCTGCTGAATTGAGGAAATCTGCACTAAGATTACCAAATCAAAGATGAAATGTCCAAAACCAATGGGAATAAAGCTCAATTATGGGAAAACTAATAGTTAAGAAGGGACAAGTATTAATTTTATTAGCTGGAATCACTGATGGTTTCAAGTCAGCTAGCAGTATGATCATCAATGTCAAATACCCCTCAAAATCGTTGGGGGTGACCCTGATGAGCAGATGGTACCTTTGGGGACTATCACAGGAAATTTAAAACTCCTATTTAATGAATTGGTATTTGTGGCTGACATAAATCATTTGGTCAAATGAATGCCCCAGCAACCAGGCACGGGCGGTTTGTGCATCACAAACCCATTTCCAACTAATTGGGACCACCCCTATGTGGGGTGGCCCTGGGAAATTCCTGTTGCTCGATGGGCCAGATGCCGTCATGTCAACTGACAAAAATGCAGTCAAGCCACAGTTCAGGAGTTTTCAGCCAAACTGATAGTGATTCAGCCTGCCACTGAAATCTTCAATTTTAGTTCTAACTAAAATTATTTATCCCCTGGCCCCAAAAATTTGCCAGTTTAGGTTGAATTTAAGAGCCCTGATCCCTGCTTGGACCTACTACCAAATCAAACACTGTTTAATCAGATGCATCACACTGAGGAATCTGTTAGCTGATTCTCTTTATTTCCTTTCCAATAAAATTCTTGCTAGTACCCAAATTTTTATTTTATTTTAATTATCCTTGCTGAAGACCTGATGGCACTAACCTGGTGGCCTGTCAGTCCCTACACCAGATGGGCTGTTGAGTTGTTGACTGAATCTAATTGTCAGATATTCAATAGGGACATAATAAATGTTAACACGCTTAATTTATTATGGATTATATCAGGTATCAGTGATTATAGATCAGGAATATTTTAAGCATATGTGAGCTTAAGATCCGTGGCCTACAGATTCCACTTAATAATATTTGACTATAATGACATGGGCATGGGGGCTTTGTTTGTTTGGTTGTACTTTAAATAATAGCTAGCTAAATGACTTGGGCACGTGGGCTTTGTTGGTCTATGTTGAAATTGTTTTTTTGTCAATTAAGTTTTTGATCAAATTAATTGCTAATTAGTGGTACAAATCGCCTTGGTATGTGCTGCCAATTGCTTGAGATGAGCATCAGTTCAGCTATTTGCAGATGTTAGAAACGCTGTCTTAAGAATAATTCCAAGTTTGAGACTGACAATGAGGCATTTAAGATGTCTTGAGTCAAATGGATTGTAGACCCTCAAATGAACTCGTTACTTTCTCTGGTCAAGTGCCATTGAAATTAAGGCGTCATGGGTAAGATGTGGTGAACATCAAACCCTATAAATTATCCCAAGTTGATACTAATAAATCATCAACTATTACCATAAGTTTATAGTTTAATTTATAAGCTTTTTTGTATATACTTTATGTTGTATTAAGTCAAGGATTTACTTGGGATCAGGAAGATCAGGGCAGCGTGCCATCATATAAGTAATGACAGAAGAATATGGCTTCAAATGTAATTACCAAGGAGTTATATCTTAACTATAGTCACCATCTGATCTATTGTCTTCATACAATAGATGTTTGAAACTCCACCTAACCATAGGAGAAGAACTAGCCATCCTTAAAAGACCTAAAATTCAACAAGTGGCGCTCATGGCTGGGAAAGCAGATGGTGACCACGCCAAGTATGGGAACAATCCCAATCTATTATTTAGAAATATTACTGGGCCCAATGGGAATACAGAAATGACTGTGTCCCAGATTAATTGGAATGACATACCTATCATTACCTACCCTGATGAACCCATTTCACCTGAAGAACTGGAACGTCTTAAACATCAGTTGTTAAGAGGACATCAAATGGGACAAGGGCCTGTGGACAACAGTAGTAATCCTTTTTATTGTCAACGACAGCAAGATGTGTTGTGGATGAGATATTTAGCTCATCATCAATTAAGCATAGCTCAAGTTTGAAATAAATTAATTAGGATAGAATATATCACCCAATATCAATCGAAAGTGTACACCCCACTTCCAGAAATTCTCAGATGACAATTGCTCACCATCACGCGGCCATTACTGAGCTGGTTAATTTCTCACATAACTCCAGCCAGGCGGCTCAAATTTTAAATGAGCGTTTAGAGGCCAACTTTGCTGAAGTCCATTATAGTTTGGAAGCGAACTACAATCTAATACTTGGGCTAATGACAGAGTAGAAGAATTAGCACAAGAGTATAATGACAGATTGCATCATATCTTTGACAATTTCTTAGAAGAAAGAGGAATTTCCAAACTTGGGTTAACAATATCACACAGACTTCCACTAATGCTATAGAGTTCATGAGGCTTAATCATTAAGCTCAAGAGGCGCAGCTAAACAACAATAATGAATTTTTTTATCAGCATCAATGACTGTGTGCCCAAATTTCACAGATGAAGGATGAATACACTGAAAAAATCAATTACTGGCAAACTCAATTTGAAGGCTAATGGGCTGAAAAAGAAAAAATTCAGGATTCTATTGATCGTCTTAGTTGACAGAACAATAATATTAATGAGGAGGTCACCGGTATTAACGAGTCAAACAATACTTTTCATGGAGAAGTAAAACAGTGTAAGAAGACAATTAAGGAAAAGGACCAAGTGATTTTCACCTTGCAATTACAAACTACTAGCTTGAATGAGGAAAATGCAAAGTTAAAGTTAAAAAATGAAATTGTGTTAGTTGGGAAAATGAAATTAATGATACAATCTGAACTTTGAATGATGGGCGTTGCCAATGTGCCATAAACCATTCAACTGAAAATGCTTCCAAATACTATGAGGATGAAGCTTTGGAAGTAGCTAATGAAATGGATGCTGTACAATGTTAACAAATGCTGAGCAATATGGTTGCTTTGGCCAACCTCAACACCTTAAATCATGGAGCAGTGCCTCAGCGCCCTAGTACATCTGGCCTAAGCCAACAAAGAAGTAATTCTGATAACCATGGATGAATAAAGTGATAATTACAAGCCAGCGAACATGCATGCATTTGACAAGAATAAAAGTATAACCACATTTATCAAACACTTTGAATTGGATATGTATGGAGGCAGTGACCGCAACATAGCATCCACTATTATTAACTGCTTGGATCAGTAGAGTATTGGATTGATTATGCCCCATATCAACGAAAATCCAACTTATATAAAAGTCAAAGAGGCTGTGCTTTATGAATTCGAAGGTCCAGAATGGAAGTTGACCAGAAAATCTAGATTTATGAATATTCTCTTTAAGAAAGGTGAAGCAATTGACAAATTTGCAGATCAATTCTATTGCAAAGCGCAAGTACTTCTAGGCGCCAAGGCTATGGTCAATTTTGACACTAAGATTACATTAGAACATGCAGTACTACCTTACCAAAATTTGTCAAACGTTTTAATGTCTGCTTTTGTACAAAACTTACAACATCTGAACTAGTTGATTATTTACGCAGATGTTCACAGAATTAAGGCCCTCCTAATAATGGGTACAAATCAGGACCTGCCTCTGTTGGGAAACCCTTCAAAACCAATAAGAAGATTGAAAATGATTCACCTGTGAAAACTGAGCAAAACTCGAATATAAAGCCCATATTCTCAATGAATGACATCAAATGCTATAAATGCAACTGTAAAGGACACTTTGCTTCTCAATGCCATCAGCATAATGTCAATGTAGTCCTTCCCAATAATGTGAAAGAGAAGGGAAAAGAACAAGCACAATAGATGCAGGACGCTCTATTGTGCCGAAAACCAGTCCCATCTGATTGAAAAAAACATGCAGGCCATGGGGCCTCGTTTAACAATGAAATGAATTCCATTTTAGTACTTAATAAAGATTCTACAAATGTACATATGGTAACTCACTCTCAGAGTAAGGTTGTCATACCTGAAGCCTCTGAAGTAGTTGCTAAACTGTATGTGCAACATATAAAAGAGAATATTCCAGCAGAAGAGCCGAGCAATGCATCAGATACCCCAAGACTGAAAGGGGTCAATATAGCAATGCCAATGGACACATTCATCCATGAATGTCCTAGTATTGGAAATACTCTGAAGAACACTCTTCTCTGGATTCTTCACATATTTACTTAGTAACCTCTATTGATTCCTATTACTCTAAGTGCAATTACATGGACTTTCTGATCAACAAGATCAAAGTTGTAGCTATTGTTGATAGCGGAGCACCTGTAAACATTGTTTCCACTAAGTTGGTGAAGAAAATAAAAATTTCTTCAGACATTGACCACCATTGAGAATATGGGACTGCGTGCCTCAACAGCATTAAGAGTGAAGGAGCTTACAGCGCCTTACCACTGCGATTTGGAGCTTTAGTAGTAGCTGCACCAGCAATAGTGTTTTGAACACCAATTATGACATCTTAATTGGAAAAAGATTTTTAAGATCTTATGGGTTCTCATGCAATTTTAAAGAAACGTTTTAACGATATTAGGCTAATCACTTCCAATATATTTCTCTCATGACAATACAAAGCCTGCAAGCCATCATAGAAACTTTATCAATATATCTTATGCCAATGGAATAATACCAGTAGGATATATTCAGCGGGGAAACAAAGCCATCCCATGCCAACTGCTATAAACAAAAATAAAGGAATACCACTACTTGTGAATAAGGATGTGACAATAGCTCCAGGCCATCAACTGGTTATGAAGACTGGGACCACGCTGGATATTCCAGAAGGACTATATGGGGAGGTTGTATCCCTGTGGCATTATTATCATATGGAACCTAGTGTGGCGCCTGGAATACTTATACCAGGGCAAGGGGAAATTGATGTCCTATTAGCAAATTTGACCAGCCAAAGTATTAGGCTCAAAAAATATCAAGTATTTGCATTCATTAATCTGTTTACAATGGATGAATTAAAATCAGACATCAAATTTGGTGATTTATCTGAGCTCGGCTTACCAACCAAAACCCTTGGGGCACATACTGTAATTCCTCAAGAATTGTTTACTGGATTATCAGAACAACAGAAGGATGAAGCACTAGAGTTGTGGACCATCTAGTACTAAAAAGAAGCACTAGAGTTGTTTGAACGATACTTCAAAATTTTTGCCAAAGATGATCAAGATTTAGGTTGTGCAAATGGAGTACAGCATGCTGTTGACATGGGGGACCATGCACCTATTAGAATGAGACCAGTTTGGCACCGCAGGGCTAGCGACAAAATAGTTGGAGAAGAGTTAGAAAAATTGCTGAAAAGTGGAATGATTGTGCCATCTAAGAGCCCATAGGCCAGTCCAGTTTTAATCGTAAAGAAAAAAGATGGCAGTAACTGAGTTGTGATTAATTATTGACGCCTCAATGCCATTTGAAAAAAGATTCATATCCGTTGCCCAGCATTGATGATGCTTTGGACCATCTGGAGAGGCGACTTTACTGCAATGGACCTTATCTCAGGATATTGACAAATTGAACTGCCTCAAGAGGAGCAGGAGAAGTGCTCAATGATTAATACTCAAGGACTGTTTCATCTGACGCATATGCCACAGGGGCTGTGCAATGCGCCAGCAACTTTTCAATGAGCGATGGACACAATTTTGGGGGACCTTAAATTATCCTGCTTACTAGTTTACCTGGATGATATCAATGTCTTATTATGAACGTTTTCCAAACATTTGGAGAACCTTGAACAAGTATTTTAATGACTGTTGAAGGCTAATATGAATATAAAACCTAGAAGATATCAATTCTTTAAAGAACAATTTGGAATACCTCAGGTTTGTTATTAATTCCAAGGGCTTGTGGCATCAACCTCAAAAGGTGGAGGCAATTAACAAAATGCAACCTCTGACGAGTATGAGGGATGTTCAAGTATTCTTAGGCATGGTAGGATACTATAGAAGATTTATAGAAGGGTTTGCGAGGATTGCTGAGCCCCTATTTCATTTGCTACAAGGAGGAGTTCGATTTTTCTGGGTGGATGAGTGCCAACAAACCTTTGAGGCTTTAAAAACCAGAATGAGCACCGCACCTATCCTTTGATATCCGAATTCAGCAGGCCTTTTATCATACAAACCGACGCCTTGTTGACTGCAATTGGGGATATGATATCTCAGATTGGGGAAGATGATGAGGAGCATCCAGTCACTTATTGCAACAGGACACTGAATAAGCATGAGCGTAATTATACAGTGTCAGAACGAGAGTGTTTAGCCATCATCTATGCATGTAAACAATTTCAAGTTTACATTAATGGCACCAAGTTTCAATTTGTGATGGATCACAGCTCATTAAAATGGCTCCACAACCTCAAGGAACCTGAAGGATGGTTAGCCCGCTGGGCTCTGAAATTAGAAGCATACAATTATGAAATTATTCATAGAGCAGGAGCGGCCCATCAAAATGCAGATGGACTATCACAACTTCCTATTGTAGCTGTCCTGAGCAGTTTGGCTGATGAGCTTCATGAAAAAATGATTAACTGAAAGAATGGAGATGAGTCACCTGAAGTTCAAAAAGTGATCAAATTAGCATTAACTGACACCAAATATAAGAATGGAGTTTTATACAAGCTCAAGCCTGATGGGCAGTGTCAAATTTTCCCAAAACCTTCTGACTGAATGGAGATTACCAACACAAGTGCACAAGGCCATAGGGCATGGATGATTGACCAAAACGCTAGAACTAATTTAGTCAAATTACTACTGGGATACAATGCAATTTGATATTCAAGATGTACTTGACAAATGTCATTCATGCCAGATTGCAAAAACTATGAAGTTGGATGTGAAGTATTATTTAATCAAACCTGACTGGGTTTGACATACTGTATCAATAGATGTAGTTGGCCCTTTGCCTGTGAGCAGCCTAGGCAACAAATATATAATTGTTGCTATTGACATTTAATAAAATGGGTGGAAGCAAAAGCAATTCGAGACATCAGGGCTAACTACTGCCAAGTTCATTATGGATAATATAATTTACAAGCACGGATGCCCACAGAAGATCTTGACGGATAATGGCACAAATTTTACTGCTCAAATGGTACAACGGTTAAATAAGTTGATGTCTATTAAATGAGTGTTGTTGAAAACATACCATCCTGAGACTAATGGTATTATAGAGCAAGTAAATGGCACTCTATTTGGCATTTTACGCAAAAACGCAGCCTTAGCGCCTTCACAATGGGCTACCTCCATTAGTGCTACCATGTTTGCATACAATATTGGACACCACAGCAGTATAGGCCACTCTCTGTTATAACTTCTGTATGATAGACAGCCCTCTCTGCCTCCATTATTATATTCAGTACTCAATTCAACTGAAGCAATTAGCCCAAATAATTATGTTGAGCAGCTAGCGAAGACTCTAATCAAGTTGCAATCTGAAGCCTACAAAAATGTAATTAGTTAAAAAACTAGTCAGAAGATCTATGATGACGCTAAACAAGCTACAGTGACTAAAATTTAGAGAGGAAGACTTAGAAGTATATTGTGATACTCATAGCGCAGGCCGCGCACAAGCTTGCCTCACTTTGGAAAGGTCCATTTAATGTATTGGAGAAATCGTCTGAAGATGTATATACCATTAAGGATCAAGGTGTCTGGGTTGTAAATCAAGTACATGCTAAGTTCCTTCATCTGTATCATAAAGAATAATAATAAAAAAGTAAAAAAAGTTAAAATAAAAGAAAAGTATATGAAATAAAAGATATAATATTATTAATATTATTAATAATAATAAAATAAAAATATAAACTTTTCTTTCTCGTTGCAAACACTTTTGCAACCCATTCAATTCAAGACTAAATCTATTTTGATAATCTCATAGAGGGGATTAGTCTGCGCCCATGTCAGGGAGCAGTTGGGCAAGCAAGGCAAGAGGAGCAGGTGGAAGGCCCGCGGCCTCCAACATCTGAAAACGCCCCGGAGAATCCAGTGGAATAGAAAAAAATCTAAAAAAACTGGCAGTCACAATTTCCCCAGAGATACTCGCATGGCAAGCATGATGCAACCAGTACATCAACACGCCACATTCCCAGCCACTTTTGTCGGTGGAATTTGGAGTCTGTGTGTATCTGGACATCCAAAAAACGGCCCTATGGGAAAAATTTTGTGAAGATGTACACAAAATTTTCCCGACCGCGGTGTATGTTGCACCTCACTCCATGTCACACGGTTGGCTGGACCTAGGTTTTGAAGGCAAAATAGCAGCAGACAAGGCTGCAGCGGTGCACGTAGTGGTCGACCTCCCTAAAGGGCAACGGGTTGTCAAAACTAAATGCACCAGATGAGCAAAATCAAACCAAATTTTCCTCACGTTTGACTTTTTGCCTACTATGGTAAAATGTGACATTTTGGAGCAAAACCTGAAAGATGGTCTCGCCATATACAGTGAAATACAATCTTTCGAAATGCAATATTTCATGCTGATGCCACACCTGTGCACCGGCAAAGCCATCGCAGTTCTGACCCCAACTGAGGAGATCGTGAAGGACCTAACCCAGATCTCGCACTCCACCTTTATTGACATCGCAGGGCACACCACCCACCCATTCCGGGTAACTGTGGATAGCGCGCCCCCCATTTGCACCCACTGTGATGCATTTGGCCATAAGGCACATGCGTGCCCCATCAAAGAGGGCGTTACATTCCAAGAGCACCCCTCAGCGGCCATGGCCAGCGGAGAGGCGCACTATGAACCAACCGCAAGCACCAAAGAGGCTTTCCCATGGGGAGCACAAGGCTGCTACCTATTGCTAAAGCCCATCTCCCCGCAGGAGTGGAAGAAGGCCAAGCAGGCCCATAGGACCACAGCCAAGGAAGCGGCCAAGGTCACCACCACCATCCCACACTCACAACGCCAGGAGGATATGGAGACCTTCGTGGTGGAAGCAACTCAGGAATCCATCACCCAATCAGATTGGGAGGCCCAAGCCAAACGGGCTACTCAATCCAAGGATCTGATGGGAGATTTGATCTCACCCAATCGCTGCACCCAAGCCCCGGTCAGAAACTGACTTGGGACCTATCCCAACCGCAAAATTTTTTTTTGCCCCACTCGACGGTGCACCAAACTTATCCGCACCGCAAAAAATTCTGACGTTGGGAAAACAAAAAGCGAAGGCCAAAGCCAACGCGACTCTTTCTGCAAAAATTAACAAAAACCCTGATAGCATTGCTGCTAATACCTGCACTGCTGTGAAAGCCCGTGGGGACCTGGAAGAGGCTGGTGGGCCAGGGGGCCCACCCCCTTGCACCTAAGGTGCGATGGGGGAAACCTTCACTCTAGGGACGCTGAATATCGCTGGACTCAAGGCCTCCCCATCCCAGGCTAGGAAACTGAGTTTTTTACAAAATAATTTACCCATGGATATCCTGGCCATCCAGGAAACCCACTGTCCACGAGGTTCAAGGAAGCTTGGAAAACAATGCTCCTACCATCCCTATCCTTTTGGTTGAAGCACTGTGGGGTGCTAATTCAGAAAAACAATTTTTTCAAATTTACATCTTCAGAAACATTCCTAAATGACCAAGTGCTCGTTGTCACCTTCTCATGGGCCAATGTTGCACACACAATCGTCAACATTTATGCCCTAAATGGTGCACAAGAGCGTCGGGAATTTTTCTCATTGGTCAAATCCCTCACGCTACCCCCCAATTCTTTCCTAATTGGTGACATGAACTGTTGGCTAACCTCACCAACGGACTGGTGGCCGCCCTCACCCCACGCCCCACAGGGTCACGTAGAACTATGCGTTCTAAAAGCCACCCTTGGGTTAATGGATGCGCTGCCACGACATGCCCCACTGCTCAAAAACATGACGCGTCCCCACGTCCACAACAGCCAATTAAGGTCCAAGACCCACATTGACCTTATTCTAGTGCCGGCGAAATTCCAACCCCACATCTCCCACTTCAAAACAACAAAAATAGAATTCTCTGACCACCGACTGGTCTTGATAACATACCACTTACCCGTCACAGTTGCAAAGGCCCCACATTGGTGCAAAATCCGCCCCCAGAGCTTGCGTCGCCAGGATTTTCCATGTGGGTGGAAGAGGCAACTTTGGCAAAATTGTTTGTTGCACCATTTTGCGCGGACCCCATTTCCACATGGGCAACTTTCAAAGAAGACACCATCTGCCACTATCACCATCTCTCATCCAGATGCTCACGAGCCACATCAGTGGTTATATCGCGTGCGCTGGCGGAATTGGCCCACTTGGAGTCCAACATTCCAGCCTCAGGATATAGCCCTGCATGGGGCCAGAAGTGGGCGGAGGCAGCAGCCCACCTCAACGCTCTTGAAAGGCAACACAAACATCGGGTTTGTGTCCAATACAGGGCCACACGCATCACTAAAGGTGACAAGTGCACCACATACTTCTTCAAAAAATTTTTTGCACTCTGCCAGAGCGTGGCCTGCACACAGGTGCGAAGATCAGATAATTATATTGTGGACACACCAGCTGAAGTGGCAAATGAAACGCAAAAATATTACTCCAAGTTATACTGAGCCAAACCAATTCAGCCAGCCGAAATGGCGGAATTTCTTGACTGAGCTCATATCTGCACCATTTTCCGATACCCAGAAATAATGAATTTAATTACTCCGAATGAATTATGGACTACCATTTGCGGTGCACCAAACTGAAAATGCCCAGGCCCAGATGGCATTCCATATGAGTTCTACAAAAAATATTTTAAATATATATCCCCATTGCTGCTAGCCTCACTCAACCAAAGCCTGTTGGAAATGCGCCTCCTACCAGGAGGACATGAGGCCTTTACAGTCACACTCTTCAAGAAAGGGGATAGGCTAGAATTAGCCAACTGGCGCCCCATTTCTCTAACAAACACAGTCACCAAAATTTTAACAAAAATCATGGCTAACCGTTTAGGGACTGTAGCATCTGCCACCATCTCTCCAGAACAATTTGGTTTCATCCCCAGAAGTTCAATTTGGGATAACGTGCACTCTGTGGCTGATGTGTGTCAGTCCACAGCCTCTGGGGCACTTGTATTCTTGGACCAACAAAAGGCCTATGACAGAGTAAGCTGGGAATACCTTAGGGCCTGCCTCCAACAATTCCGCCTACCTCCCCGCTTCATTAACTGGGTGATGCTGCTCACGGAATCTGCAACAATGGCTGTGCGCGGCCCAGGTTTCCTAATGGAAGTAGTCCGTCCTCAAAGGGGCCTGCGACAAGGGGACCCCTGAGCCCACTCTTATACAACTTCAGCCTTGACCCACTACTGCGAAATGTGAATGCCCAACTCACTGGAGTCCATGTGCCAGGCCAAACCCCAGTCAAGATGATGGCATTTGCAGATGATTGCGTGGTGGGGGTGTCTAATAACAAAGATGCACGCGCGCTTGAAGCCCTCATCCAGGAATATTCCCGGGTAAGCAACGCGGCACTGAACGCCTCCAAAACTGAAATCATCCTCCTTAGTCGGTTTCAGAACTGCTGGGCCCCAGCAAGTAGTTCCCAACCCAGCCCATCTGCTCACCCAAGTCCACGCCATACTAACTCAAAACACACCGCTCCACTGGTGCTCCCCTTTGTGCCACGACCTACTATAGGACCGGTACGCCATCTGGGCGTGTGGATGGAGGCAGGTGGATACGCGTCAGCAGTAATGGAGTGCCATATACTGGACAACGTGACGAAGCGAATCGCCTCTCTCAGAGCCCACCCTACTACCCTCACTGGCAGGGTTGTTCTTGCCAACTCAATGCTCCTATCCAAAGTCTGGTTTGGAGCCCACGCCATCCCCTTCTCCCCAAGCTTCTTCAAATCCCTGTATGCTTTGCTACAAGGTTGGCTTTGGTCAGGCCGCCCTCCACCAGTACGGCTAGAGGTCATGTTTGGCCCTCATCATCATGGTGGCATGGGCCTACTTGACTTCAAAGCCCATGCCGCCAAGATCCTAGGCACCTGGATTGCGGCCGTCACTGCTCCTACACTCCCATCCCAACACTGGTCCCACGCGGCCCGCTCCAACTTCTCCTGAGCCTTGGGCCTCAACAATCCATCAAACCCCCACTCCCTGATGAAATACCTCGCATCACACACATCATCCACAGGTCCTCATGGGACCAAAACCCACTACAAACGAATCCTACTCTCCATGCGAAGCGCAGAGTGGAGAATTTATATTAGTGGACATACAACCCGAAGAGGCCGCCCCTCTCCTCAGTTCACACAAGAGGTACAGGGGCTACCCATCCATGATGGCGTGATCCCCATTCGACCCCAAGTCCTATCCAGGGTGGACTACCTGGACATGATGGACATCCCTTATTCCACTGAGACCCAAAAGACTATCTGGAAATACGCACACCATCCTCTGTTGCAGCCTCAAGTCCGCTCCCATGTGTGGCGCTGCCTGAGGCGGGTGTAACGTATAGCTGAGCGCTCTAATGCTTACACTCATCCTGTGTCATGTGTGGCGCTGCCTGAGGCGGGTGTATCATACAGCTGAGCGCTCTAATGCTTTACACTCATCCTGTGTCGTGTGTGGCCAGTATGGAACGCTGTTTCACCGCCTGGAGAAGTGCCCCACCTCTAAAGTAATATGGCGCGAAGTCCAACGTCTGCTAGGCCAGGATCAAACACATCCCTTCAGTCTGTCAAGAGATATGTTTGCTTCATCAATGGCCTCCCCCTCCCACCCTCCCTTCGTGCTCTGGTGGTTGCAATCGCCATGTGGACTATCCACACGATTGTCTTGGATGCCATCGCCGGATCCATCCCCACCCTCCCTGAAGCTGTCCACAGATTCCGGTCTCATTTGGTGGATCACTTTCAAGCGTGGATGTTTGGATATCTCCCACCATGTCGCTGGCAGCTGGTCTCCTCCTGGTTCCCAGTCTGGTTCATCAAATCAGACCCCTTCCTCCACACGTGCTCAATAGTGGCTACGCCCCCTACACACGTTCCCTCCCCTTCCCATAAGTGGCGTTCCCGCTGGCAACAAGAGATAGCATCGCTTCTCTGGGGTGCCTCACCTGGTACTAAGTTTTGTCTCATCTGAGTCATATTCGGAAGTGTCCGTCCCATGGTCGGCCTTCCCCACAATAAAGTTAAATTAAAATAAAAATATAGAAAAGACAAGAAATAAGTAAATTTATAAACTTTTATTTGGAAATGTGTGCCTCGTTATCATTGAAACTAAGTAACTCTTCTTTAGGAGGGGAAGGAGAGTTAGATCAAACCAGAGAAACCTGTAGTGGAATTGCAGAAATGTGAATTTCATATTAATCTTGACTATCCAAACCCTTCCAGAGATGTGCTAAACCCAAAAAGGCTTGGCACCAGGCACGCTGGCCTTGTTGGCTTATGAAGGCCATTATACTAGAGGGGAAGACCATTGAAATGCACTTTGAAACAGGTGAGAAAGGTTTGATTCAGGAGTAAATGCCGCTGAAAGAAAAATACAGTTGGCAAGGAGACTTTGGAGGCAGGGGTAAATTGGTGGGAGGAATACTTTTGCGCAAAACATCTGTGAACATGCCTCATCTAGTACCCTGCATATGTCAGGCACATTATCGGTGAGGAGCAAGGAAGGAAGGAAGTGAACGCATGTTCCCAGAAGAGCCATCTGTGGAACATGCTTTTCTGGAAGCCCTTTTACCAAGCGTTTGCAAAGGGCTTGGTATAAAACCAGGATGCATCGATCTTTGGAGACCTAAGTTTTAAGGCCCAACAGGACGTGTAAATTCATATGCACTGAAACAGGTTTGCACCAAATCCTAAAAACTGAGTTAGCAAAAACAATGGCCTGATTGGCCTCAAAAATATCAAATGAGTCAATCTCAGGGCCATTAGCAAGTGCAGACAACAAATAGGCATTTATGAGCTCCAACATCAAATTGAGCTCAAAACACAAAAAAGACACACTGCCTGCATATAAAGAGGAAACACAATTTTTAGAAGGGAAAACAGAAAAAAGGCAAACAAAAAGTCAGGAAGAAGATCCCCATCCGAAGAAAATTGATGTCAGATAAGTGTTTCTTGGGGTTGTCCAGCTTCAGAAGCCCAAAGAGTTAAAGAAAGAGTTGTAGGAGGATCCCACTCGACCCATTGAGAGGTTTGATGAACAGTACTCAGAGCCAAGGGAGCCTGCTCAGGTTCATCAATAATTGGTGAAACTACAGTGGGACGTGAAGTAAAACTCTCAAGTATTGTGGAAGCATAGCTGGTTAATCCAGCTTGTGAAATTGTGGGCAACACACCCAAGTTAACCATAGCGCGCTGCATATACTTGCTTAGTCTTAAGAAGATTTGTCTGTCAGCGGCAGAAGGACTGTTGAGAATTTATATGACTGGATGACAAGCCACTATTAAGACCACGCGGATCATTGGAGGAATTCCGCCAAAGGATCAATGGACAGAATCCGCCGAGGATGATTCAAAGCTATAAGTGATTGATCGCTTTAGGATAAGGCAATAATGGGTCATAATGGGTCTTATTGAGTTGCCTTCAAAATAGGATGATAAGGCGATGGTGACATTTGCCAAAAGGGTTTTGGATCGCCTCAAATCAAGGCGATAAATAATTAAAGATTAATAAGCCAAAACCAATGAAAAGTTGGCAACATGAATAAACTAAGAGGAAGAGTCGGTACTGGCAGAGGCTGCTAGTCTATCATTGAAACAAGGAGACTGGAGGAGTAGTCTTAGGTTAGGTAAAGAAAGAGAGAAAGAGGAAGAGAGTGGACGAAGGAAGGATCCGCTAAAATATATTTTAATAAAGAAGTGATTGGGGAATTACTCCAATAGTTATTATAAAAATTAAGTGGTTACAAGTGTATCAAGGAACTGGTGATTGTCATATTGACTGTTCTAATTGTTCAATGGGGGAAACCCTGTGTAAAAAACCCTTTAGTGAGTACATACTGAATCACTGAGATTCAACAGTGGTGCTCACTACAGGGGGCCCATTGACCAATAACAAATTTATGAAAATTCAACTGTTGGCTATGTCGCATCCTGGTTGCTTCAAAATGTTATCTGCACAAAACAATGGCTCTGGCCCTATGAGGAGTTGAGACTTGCATTAGATACTGTGCTCAAAAAACAGGATGAGTTGCTTCAAAGAGCTTACAGTGACAAGTTGCGCCATTTGATTGCGAAGGAAATATCTATGGGTTCTTTTGCCAAATTTGAGTCTGCAACTGAGGGAACTTCATATTGACAAAGGGCAAAGCTGTTACTCTCC
>JAKSZP010010074.1:0-23721 GCA_022478985.1 Massospora cicadina | reverse complement strand
TCTGCATACTCACTTGTCTCACCAATAGGGAGAGGGGAGGCTCATTGGTGTTCCGCCTGACTAACAACTTCTAGTCGTGTAACTTGACAAATGAGTTGGAGATACTCGGTGGATGTTGACCTAAAAATAAGCGCATTATCAGACGTTTGCTGGGTATCCCATTTGCTTTGGAGTTGATCTAATTCTGTCAATAAAGAGCTGACTTGGGCCGCCAATTTCTGTTCCATCAGGGTCATTCCTTCCTTGAGCTGAGCAATCATGGCTTCAAGAGCTTCCGCCCATTCAGCTAGCTCCATCATACAGCGCTCAGTATTATTCCCCAAGGTTGTCACATCCTGAATCCACTCCGCAGATAGGCCATGCTGTTAAGTAGTTCTCTTATTACTTGAGGTAATTCTGAGTTTAACTGTGGTACTAGAAGGTCTAATCAACGGTGAACATCCCTGACATGATGATCCATCTGTGCTAGTGCCTCTTGTATTTCTGAGAATAATGATCAAGGCGGTCCAGCAGGAGGCGAGTATCATGCCGTTGTGCTTGAGCAAACTGCAACACATCTCCAATTTCAATGTTATGGCGAGCCAGGACACGTAGTAGCTGGCGAATCAAAGGTTGCACATAAACAACTAGTATTCCTCAATTCTGTGAGTACTGAGGCAGCGAGTTAACCCCATAGTAGTGGCATCCAAATAAGACATGTACAGCATATATCGATTGTCTTGATTGCATTGATTATAAAACAGACTCATGGCATTTTCCCCATTCTCATTCTCATATAGGCGATACCCGTGCAGCAACCATTCCATAATAATTCTTAGTTGTTGTAGAGTCAAATTTGTGGAGCGTCCATGTTGGTTAGTTGTCAGCTCTGGGAAATAGTCAAATTGCACAGTAATCATAATTTCATCATCCCCTGGTTTGGTGACAGTAAACAATGTTGGTTTCGAGTTAGGTGTCCTCTGAGCTTCTTCAGCATGTCATGCTCAGAACCTGATCAGTTTAGGTCAGAACAAATGAGGATTTGTCATTGTATTTTCCCACTATAGTTGCTAAGTGGCCCCTGTAGTGAGCACCACTGTTAATTTCTCGGCGTCTAAGTCCATTGTTGCCATGTTGGATTTACACAGGGTATAACCACTGAGCAACTTAATCAAACAATATGAGGATCGCTGATTCTTATAATAAAACTAATTCAAATAAATATGGAGCTATTGCCCCTTTTACTCTTTCTTTTATTTTTAGATATCTCACAGACCGTTTTGCGCTTCTTCTTCCTTGTAAAAGACTATCCCCTTTTTAATCTTTTATTAGGCCCTTTATACCTCAATTCCCCAGCTAGAGGCAACCTCAGCTTGGTATCTTCTATTCTTCTTTCTTATTTGAGTTGCTCTTGTTTATTGAATCTTGGCGTGATTCCTCTCAATTCTCCAAATGTTCTCATTTTGGCCAGTTATAACTCGTGTATCCCTTTTTTGTAAATCTTGATACTCATCTCATTTCCCCTGTGATCTGCCAATATGGGTAGTGTATCATCCAGTCATATCAACTTCCTGACAGGGGGAAATAAGCTGAAGGCAAAAACCATTGCCAATTTCACTGTGAAAGCATCCCATACTAACACTTACTCCATTGCACCAAATACCCACGCTGCCATTATGCAACATGCTGAAAAAAAGAAGGTTGAAGGGCATGGGTGCCCTTCCCCTTGCACCTAAGGTGCAATGGGGGGAGCCTTTAATATAGGGACGTTGAACATTGCTAGACTCAAGGCCTCGCCATCCCAGGCTAGGAAAATGAGTTTTTAAAATAATTTACCCATGGACATCCTAGCCACTCAGGAAACCCACTGCCCATGCGGTGCTGAGGACACATGGGCAACCATGATCCTCCCTTCCCTTTCCTTTTGGTCAATGCACTGTGGGGTGCTTATATGAGCGACCCATAATTTTAAATTTATCTCATACTCTTTGTACCTTAACAGCTGTGCCCTTGAGACCTTTTTCTGGGACACTAAAGTGCATGCTGTCATAAACATATCCACCCCAACCTGTGCATTAGCTTATTAGAAATTCTTCTCATCTGTTACTTCCCTCCCGCTTCCTCCTGATCCGTTTGTGGTGGGCGATATGAACTTCTGGACCAACCCAGCCACTGACTACTAACCTTTGTCACCTACACTCCTGCAGGGGCATATAGAACTTCGCGTTCTAAAGGCCACTTTGCTTTAATTTGATACTCTGCTGCATCATGCACCACTGCTCTCAAACATGTCTCATCTCATGTGCACAAAGTCAGCTGAGGTTTATTTCCCGCATTAAAATTGTTCTTGCACCGTTGAAATTTCAGTCTCAAGTTGCACACTTTGCAATGACAAAACTCAATTTGTCTGACCACAGGATAGTATCAATTTCCTTCTCTTTGTCACACCCAGTGGCACAGGCGTCAAAGTGGTGCAAACTCTGTCCAGCAGAGATCACATCGCACAGGTTTTCATCATGGGTGGACACCAAAACCTCAGCTCCAGAATTTACCTCACTGTTATGTGCAGACCCACTTTCTACATGGTCATAATTCAAAGCAAACGCCATCTGCCAGGCATGCCACATCTCATCATGATGCTCTAGGGCTACCTCAGCAGTCATTTTGCACATGCTTGCAGATGTGGACCACCTGGAATCTAATGTCCCTGCTGCAGGCTACAGCCTGGATTGGGGTTGCAAATATGAAGAAGTGTCCGTTTGCTTCAACGCACTGGTAAGGAAACACAAACATAAAGTTTTTGTACAGTATATGTGTAAAATTTTATAGTTCTTGGTTATTATCGCAAATAACCCTATAAACTTATTACTGCACAGGTATAGTTTTTATGCTATCCATCTGTGTTGTATAGCATTTGATATTATCAATTGATAATAGTTTGACAACTAATATCCGTAGTTGAGTGGAATTCTTAGTTCTTGGCCCAACGCTCGACCAGTATTCCCACTTGAAATACTTGAGATGTCTTGATATAGGGATTCATTCCCTCATAATGTCCAACCCAATCTTCTCTGAGATTCCATGGTGATAGTCGTTCTGGTCCAACACACATTTGGCAGCAATCCCTGATTGTTTCTCCTTCTTCTCTAGAGCCCCACTCAGATATTTACTCTTTTCTTAAGAGTATCTCTCAATTATCGCACACAGCTATATTATCCTTGAGAAGAATAGAACAATTAAAAGCTGATAATAGTTTACTACTTAAATTATATTCTGGATAAAACTATAGAACTATATCACTGTAGTACTATCTAAGTGTTTTTTAATATGAGTGAGTTCTAGAAAATTTATATTGGAGATTTGGTCATCTATCTTTGGTAGACACCTCTTCAATGAAACAGCAGCTGTTGCCATTGAAACACCCATCCTCATCCCAGCAGCGATGGTCTTCCCCATCCTGGCTAGGATTCCATTGTTGGACATCCTTGAGACTTAAATGGAAAGAGTTGGAAAATGTGTCCCTAACGTTTTCCTCTCGATCCAAGCAAACCAACCATATTTGGCTAGCAACATGTTTAGTTAATGGGACTTATTACCCATTAAGGCAGGTCACAAACCAACTGTTCAATTTGCTAGTTGAAGGAGGCATCAATTGCCTCACAACTTACTACTTACATTCCCAATCAGTCAGTGATGAAACCTGACTGATCCCGATTGGTACACCTGATATTTAATTACTATCAAATGCCCCTATTTCATCAGCAACTCCACCCAATGAGATCCTAAGCATTCACCCAGATTGATCTCCGATGGATATGACTGTTCAAATATCCCATATCCCCCAAACATAGTTACTCTAAAATTAGGGTCCACCATTTTCCAATTCACCTCACATTAGGGAATTATCCCCTAGTGATTTCTGGTAATCTAGCAGGCTGGGAATATGGGCAAAAATACCAACAATAAGGCAAAAAATATAATGGCAGGTGACATGTTCTCCACTTACTTTTTTGAAAATTCTTCACACACAACGTAGCCTGGTCTGTACACAGGTGAGGCAGCCAGACCGCTCCATTGCAGATACTCCAGCTGAAGTGACAATCGAAGTTCAAAATTATAACTCTGATTTGTATTGCTTCAACTCATTTGAACTGGCTGAAGTGGTGAAATTTCTTGACAGCACTCACATATACACCATTTCCCGATACCTATAATTAATGAATTTGATTACTTTGAATGAACTCTGGTCCACTGTTTATGGTGCACCGTATGGGAAATGCCCAGGTCCAGATGGATTTCCTTATGAGTTCTATAAGAAATACTTTAATTATTTTTCCTCATTGATGCTTTCCTCAATGAACCAGTGCCTAATGGAAACGCGCCTCCTCCCTGGGGCCAAGAGGTCTACAGGATAACGCTATATAATAAAGGGGATAACTGGACTTAGTCAACTGGCGCCCCATTTCACTTACTAACACTGATACTAAACTTTTTGCTAAAATCATGACAACCTCCTAGGGGTAGTTTCCTCTGCTCTCATTTCCCCTGAGCAATTTGGTTTTACTCCCAAACAGTCTATTTGGGATAACATACATACTGTAGCCAACGTCTGCCAATCCACGGCTTCTGGAGCACTTGTTTTTTATACCAGCAGTAGGCTTATGATAGAGTGGACTAGGATTACCTCAAAGCCTGCCTCCACAAGTTCCATCTTCACCATTGGTTTATTAATTGGGCGAAGTTGCTCATGGAATCTGCCACAATGGCTGTGCGTGGCTCTGGATTTCTCACGGATATAGTTCGCCCTCAAAGGGGCCTACGCCAAGGGGACCCTCTAAGCCCACTCTTGTATAACTTCAGCCTTGACCCATTATACGCAATGTAAATGCTAGCCTTACTAGTGCCCATTTGCAAGGATAGGCATTAGTCAAGATGTTGGCGTTTATTGATGATTGTGTGGTTGGGGTGTCTAAAAATCATGATGCATGCACACTTGAAGCTACTATCCAGGTTTACTCCATGGTAAGTAACACTGCACTTAACGCCTTCAAAAAACAAAATTATTCTCCTTAATTAGTACCAAGCCCGCTGGTCACCAGCGCCCTATTTTTTACCTACTTCAGCAGCTAGCTCACGGGTTCACTTGCCCCCCCAAACCGCCCCGCTCATGCTCCCCTTTGTACCAAGGCCCACCGCTGGTCTGGTACGCCATTTGGAAGTGTGGCTGGAGGCGGGAGGGTACGCCTCAATGGTGATGGAGCACAATTTTTCGAAAATGTTAGCGCATAGCTTCCCTCAGAGCCCGCCAAACCTCCCTAACAGGCAGGGTAGTGCTAACCAACCCTATGCTCCTGTACAAAGTCTGGTTTGTGGCCCATACTATCGCCTTTTCCCCATCTTTTTTCACCTCGTTATACGCCCCATCAGAAGGGTGGCTTTGGTTAGGCCGCCCACCACCAGTGCGCCTGGATATCATGTTAGGACCTCGCCATAGTGGTGGTATAGGCCTGCTCAACTTTGAGGCATATGACGCCAAAATACTTGGCACCTGGATTTCAGCAGTCACCATCCCAACATTTTAGCTCAGAACTGGTCACACGCGGCTTGCTCCAACTTCTCTCACGCCCTGGGCCTCAGCAATCTTACCCTCCCCCATTCTCTATTAAAGTAAATTGCCTCACACCCTCTGCTGTGAGCCCGCATGGGACATCGCCCCACTTAAAAATAATTCTCCTCACCATGTGGGCGCTAAGTGGAGGATTTTCATCAGTGGGAAACCGCCAAGAGAGGTCGCCCTACTCCCTAGTTCACCCAGGAAGTACAAGGCCAAGCCATTATAAACAATGTGATCCTCATAAGGTCCCCTGTCATCGCTAGGGTAGATTATCTGGACATGTTGGACATCCCCTACTCCCTTGATACCCAGAAAGCCATTTGGAAGTACACCCACCACCCTCTTCTGCAGCCACATATTTGTTCCCATGTGTGGCGCTGCTTGAAATGATTATACCATACTGCTGAGCGCTCTAATGCTTTGCACTCATCTTGTGTTGTGTGTGACCAGTATGGAACTTTGGTTCATCTCCTGGAAGAGTGCCCTCCATCAAAAGCAATCTGGTGAGAGGTTCAGCGTCTCATTTTTCCAGGATCAAACATGACCTTCATCCTATTTAAGGAATCTTCGTCTTGTTCTTGAATTCCCCTATAAAACCTTCCCTCTGAGCCTTAGTGGTTGCAATCACTATGTGGACTATCCACACGGCTGTCTTGGATGCTATCTCAGGATCTACTCCCACCCTCCAGGAAACTGTACGCTGGTTCCAGCTGCACCTCGTGGACCACTTTCAAGCATGGTTGTTTGAGTACCTACCATCCCTTCACCGTCAGTTGGTCTCATCCTAGTTTCTGGTTTGGTCCATCCCTTCAGACCCTTTCCTGCATATGTGCTCAACAGTGGCGCAAGCCCCTACACACATAACCCCTTCCATTTTATGGCGTTCCTGATGACAACAGGAGATAGAATTTGCTTCTCTGGGGTGCCTCTTGCTGATATAAGTTCTTTTAGTTTGTCTATCAGAAGTGTCCTCCCCTGGTCAGCCTTCCCCAAATAAAATTAAAAATTAAAAATAATTTTGTTTCCTTAGTTTAATATTTTCTAGCGCCATAAAACTAATAATTTTATAGCCTTCAAACACCTGCATATTTTATTTTTGGTAAATTCCAATAGTTTTCAATATATGCCAATAAAATGGATAATGCTCCAAATAGGAATAGTCTAACACCTCTGGGACAGGGCAGTTCCTCAACAGAAAGGTTTGAAATGCCTTGTACTTGCAATAAATGGCCCTTGAGAAGAACATTTTGAAAAAAGATGTCAACATTAAATGGAGATTTTTAGGGAATAACAACAGTATTGGGGGAGAAAATGGCATACCTTCCTTGAATACATCCTAATTGTGGTAGAGTTACCCGATGTCTTTAAACATGATACTGAATAGAATATTATCTCTTTACCCCTTTTTTAGCACTAGGTAAACTCAACACCTCACTATCCCTTCCATTATACAAACATGACGCTTAGCATGGTGAGTAAAGAGAATGTTCTGATAAAAATAAATGGGACCCAATACTACAAAGGGTATAGAGAGGAGTCAGGGTAATGAATGACCCCATCAAATGACTGCAAAAATTGGGTCCCAAAAAAGAAGGTCATAACTTAAATTATCCAGCAAGATTGTGGGTGTTGAGTAGTTTACTGAACCTAATTGTTGGATGTTCAATTGGGACATATAAAATGTTACCATGCTTAATTTATTATGGATTATATCAGATATCTGTAATTATGGATCAGGATATTCTATGCTTATGCAAAGCTTGGAATTCACGGCCTAGCGATTCCACTTAATAATATTTGACTATGATGACATGGGCCCAGAGGGCTTTGTTGGTTAGGTTAGACTTAATAATAGTTGACTTGATAATAAGGGCAAATGGGCTTTGTTAGACTATGTCAAAATAAGTTTTTAATGTTAATTGAGTTTTTGATCAAATTAATTACTAATTAGTGGTACAAATTGCCTTAGTATGTGCTGCTGATTGCTTGAGAGAGCATTGGTTCAGCTATTTGCAGACATATCAGAAATGCTGTCTTAAGAATATTTACAAAATTGACACTGACCCTGAGGCCATGTGAGATGGCCTAAGTTGAAAGGATTGTAGACCCTCATGCAAACTTATTACATGTTCCTCTGGCCAAGTACCATTGAATATGAGGCATCATGAGTAAGATGTGGTGAACATCTGTTAAAATTTATAGGGTTTCTGATTATTTTCAGCTGATAACCACTAAATTAATTAACTGCACAGGTTTGTTGTAAATTCACCATGTTGTATGAAAGCAAGATGTATTATTTGATAATGGAATGGAGACTATTATCATGGTTGAATAAAGTACTAGTACTCAGCCCAATGCTTTGCCATTATTTACTCTCAAAATACTTAGGATGTCCTTAATAGGGATTCATTCCCTGGTACCGCCTAACTTGATCCATGGTCAGATCCTTGTTACAGCTTCTCTCTGGTGCACACAGTCAACAGCAAAACCCAATTCAGTTCAGCTTCTCTTCTCTGGATTCCAGCTCAGATCCTTACTCTTTATCCGAAAGAGTCTCCCAATTAAATTTGAATTTATTGCGAGAAAGGCTGACCAGGGGTCGGACACTTCCAATGTTGACCTGAAAGAAACAAAACTTAGTAGCAGGGAAGGCACCCCAGAGAAGCGATGCTATCTCTTTTTGCCAGCGGGAACGCCACTATGGGAAGGGGGAGGGAACGTGTGTGTGGCCGTAGCCACAATTGAGCACGTGTGGAGGAAAGGGTCCAATTTGATGAACCAAACTGGGAACCAGGAGGAGACCAGCTGTCAGCGATGCGGTGGGAGGTACCTAAACATCCACGCCTGAAATTGGTCCACCAAATGGGACCGGAATCTGTGGACAGCTTCAGGGAGGGTGGGGATGGAGCCAGCAATGGCATCCAAGAAATCGTGTGGATAGTCCACATGGCGATTGTAACCACCAGAGCACGGAGGGAGGATGGAAGGGGGGAGGCCATTGATGAAGCAAACATATCTCTTGACAGACTGAAGGGATGCGTTTGATCCTGGCCCAGCAGACGTTGGACTTTGTGCCATATTACTTTAGAGGTGGGGCACTTCTTCAGGAGGTGGAACAGCGTTCCATACTGGCCACACATGATGTAGGATGAGTTTAAAGCATTAGAGCGCTCAGCCATATGGTACACCCGCCTCAGGCAGCGCCACACAGGTGAACAGATTTAAGGCTGTAACAGAGGGTGGTGTGCGTATTTTTAAATAGTCTTCTGGGTCTCAATGGAATAAGGGATGTCCATCATGTCCAGGTAGTCCACCCTTGATAGGACATGGGGCCGTGTGGGGATCAAGCCATCTTGAATGGGTAGCCCCTGTACCTCCTGTGTGAACTGAGGAGAGGGGCGGCCTCTTTGTGCTGTGTGTCCACTAATATGAATTCTCCACTCAGCGCTCCGCATGGAGAGGAGGATTCGATTGTAGTGGGTTTTAGTACCGTGAGGACCTGTGGCCAATGGGTGGGAAGCTAGATATTTCATCAAGGAGTGAGGGTTCGATGAATTGTTAAGGCCCAGGGCGCGAAAGATGTTGGAGCAGGCTGCGCGGGACCAGTGTTGGGAGGGGAGCGTAGGGGCGGTGATGGCCACAATCCAGGTGCCCAGGATCCTGGCAGCATGGGCTTTAAAGTTGAGCAGGCCCATGCCACCATGACTACGAGGGCCAAACATGACCTCAAGCTGCACTGGTGGTGGGCGGCCTGACCAAAGCCACCCTTGCAGAAGGGCATACATAGATTTTAAAAATCTGGGGAGAAGGCGATGGCGTGGGCTCCAAACCAGACTTTGGAGGGGATCATGGAATTGGCTAAGACAACCCTGCCAGTAAGGGAAGTAGGGTGGGCTCTGAGGGAGCGATGCGCTTCGTCACGTTGTCTAGAATACGACTTTCCATTACTGCTGAGGCATACCCGCCTGCCTCCACCCACAAGCCCAGATGGCGGACTGGCCCTATGGTAGGGCGTGGCACGAAGAGCACTAGTGGGGCGGTGTGGGGTGAGCAGGGAAGGCGAGCACATGTGTGAGCAGATGGGCTGGACTGGGCACTGGTCACTGGGGCCCAGCGGGTTTGATACTGACCAAGGAGGATGATTTCAGTTTTGGAAGCATTTAGTGCAGCATTACTTACCTGGGAATATTCCTGGATGAAAGCTTCAAGCGCGCGTGCGTCTTTATTATTGGACACCCTGACCACACAGTCATCTGCAAATGCCATAATCTTGACTGGGGCTTGTCCTGGTACATGGACCCCAGTGAGGTGGGCATTCACATTTCGAAGTAGTGGGTCAAGGCTGAAGTTGTATAAGAGTGGGCTAAGGGGGTCCCCTTGGCGTAAGCCCCTTTGAGGGCGGACTACTTCCGTTAGGAAGCCAGGGCCATGCACTGCCATTGGTGAAGATTATGTGAGCAGCATTACCCAGTTGATGAAGCGAGGGGGCAAGGGGAATTGATGGAGGCAAGCCCTGAGGTATTCCCAGTTTACTCTACCATAGGCCTTCTGTTGGTCAAAAAATACAAGTGCCCCAGAGGCTGTGGACTGGCATGCGTTAGCCACAGAGTGCACGTTGTCCCAAATCAACCTTCTGGGTATGAAAACGAATTGTTCTGGGGAGATGGTGGCAGATGCTACAATCCCTAAACGGTTAGCCATGATTTTAGTTAAAATTTTTGTATCAATGTTAGTTAGATAAATGGGGCGCCAGTTGGATAGGTCTAGCTTATCCCCTTAGTTCAAAAGTGTGATGTTGAAGGCCTCTTGCCCTCCTGGTAGAAGGCGCATATCCAGAAGGCTCTGGTTAAGGGAGGCAAGCAGCAGTGGGGATATATATTTGAAGTTCTTTTTATAGAATTCATATGGAGTGCCATCTGGGCCTAGGCATTTCCGATTTGGTGCACCGCGGATGGCTGACCAGAGTTCATTTGGAGTAATCAAATTCATTAATTCTGGTTATTGGGAAATGGTGCGGATGTGAGTGCTGTCAAGAAATTTCACCACTTCAGCCAGCTGAATTGGAGCAGATCGGTGCAACTTGAAGTAATACTTTTGTATTTTGATTGCCCCTTTGGCTGGCATATCCACAATGGAATCATCCGATCTCCACATCTGTGTGCAGGCCACGCTCTGGCGCGGTGCAAAGAATTTTTTAAAAAAATATGCGGTGCATGTGTCACCCTCTGTAATGTGTTTAGCCCTGTACTGAACACAAACCCGATGTTTATGTTGCCTTTTGAGCGTGTTGGGATGGGCGGCTGCTTCTGCCCACTTCCAGCCCCAACCAGGGCTGTAGCCTGTGGCTGGGATGTTGGATTTCAGGTTTGCCAACTCTGCCAGAGTGAGCGAGATGATGGCCGATGTAGCTCATGAGCGTTGGGAGGAGAGGTGGTGAGAGTGGCAGATGGTATCCTCTTTGAAGGCTGACCATGTGGAAATTGGGTCCACGCAAAATGGTGTAATAAACTCTTTTGCTGAAGTTGCTGATTCTACCCAAGTGGAAAATCCTGGCAATGCAAGTTCGGGTGGGCGGAGTTTGCACCAATGTGGGGCCTTGGCCACTGTGACAGGTAAGTGGTAGGTTATCGAGACCAGCCAGTGGTTAAAGAATTCAATTTTTGTTGTTTGGAAGTGGGAAATGTGAGAACAAAAATTTCGCCAGCGTGAGGATAAGGTCAATGTGGGTCATGGACTTTAATTGGCCGTTGTGGATGTGGGGGCGCATTATGTTTTTGAGCAGCAGGGCTTGCCGCAGCAGCATGTCTAAAAACCCAAGGGTGGCCTTTAGAACGCGAAGTTCTACATGACCCTGAGGGGCGTGGGAGGAGGAAGGCCAATGGTCTGTGGGTGAGTCTAGCTAACAGTTCATGTCGCCAACTATGAAAGGGTCAGGGGTTAATGGAAGGGATTTGACCAGTGATAAAAATTCCTGATGCTCTTGTGCACAGGTCAGGGCTTAAATGTTAATGATAGTGTGCACCACTTCGGCCCACGAGAATGTAACAATGAGGACTCAGCCATTGAGGAAGGATTCCAATGATAAAATTCTAAAAAAAAAAATCTTAAAACTAGCACCCCACAGTGCTCTAACCAGAAAAAAGGGAAGGGAGGAGCATGGTTTTCCAAGCATCCTCAGAACCTCACAGACAGTGGGGCTCCTGGATGGCCAGGATGTCCATGGGTAAATTTTTTTGTAAAAAACTCAGTTTCCTAGCCCGGGACAGTTAGGCCTTGAGTCTGGCGATATTCAAAGTCCCTAAAGTGAAGGCTTCCCCCTTTGCACCTTAGGTGCAAGGGGGTGGGCATCCGTGCCCACCAGCCTCCTCTAGATCCCTGCAGGCCTTCACGGCAGTGTGGTTGTGTGCAGCAACGCTATCAGTAGTTTTAAAAATTTTAGCAGAGAGGTTTGCATTGGCTTTTGCCTTCACTTTTTGTTTCCCTGGCATTGAATGAAAATTTTGCGATGCAAATGAGTTCAGTACACCAACGTTCAGGTCAAAAAAAATTTTCAGGTAGGTCAGAAACCAAGTCGGTTTTAATTGGGGCTTGGTTGCAAAGGTCAGGTGAGAATGAGTTGCCCATCGGATTCTCAGATTGGGTGGCCCATTCAGCATGGGTTTCCCAATCTGATTGGTTGAGGTAATCCTGAGTTGCTTCCACAGCGAAGGTTTTGATGTACTCCTGGCATTGGGAATGTGGGATAGTGGAGGCGACTTTAGTCGCTTCCTTGGCCGCGGCCCTGCGGGCCTGTTTGGCCTTCTTTCGCTCTTGAGGGGAGATAGGCTTTACTAGTAGGTAGCAGCCTTGCGCTTCCCACGGGAAAGCCTCTTTGGTGGTGGTGGTTGGTTCGTAGTGCGCCTCTCTGCTGGCCATAGCTGCCAAGGGGTGCTCTTGGAATGTGATGCCCTCCTTGGTGGGGCATGCATGTGCCTTATGGATGAACGCGTCACAGTGGGTGCAGATGGGGGGTGCGCTGTCTACGGTTACCTGGAAAGGGTGGTAGTATGCCCTTCAATATCAATATAAGTGGAGTGCGGGATCTGGGTTAGGTCCTTCGTGATCTCCTCAGTTGGAGTCAGAACTGTAATGGCTTTGCTGGTGCACAAGTGTGGCATCAGCATAAAGCATTACATCTTGATGGATTGTATTTTGCCATATACAGTGAGATCATCTTTCAGGTGCTGCTCCAGAATGGTACGCTTGACTGTAGTGGGCAAAAAGTTGAACGTGAGGAAAATTTGGTTGGATTTTGTTTATCTGGTGCGCTTGGTTTTGATGACCCATTGCCCTTTGGGGAGGGCAATCACTACATGCACTGCAGCAGCTTCGTCTGCTGCCTCCTTGTTTTTGAAACTGAAGTCCAGCCAACCACATGACATGGAGTGAGGTGCAATATACACCGCGGTCAGAAAAAAAGTGTGCACATCCCCACAAAATTTTTCCCATAAAGCTGTTTGTTGGATATCCAGAAACACCCAGACTCCATATTTCACTGACGAGAGTGGTTGAGAGTGCGGCATGTTGATGTACTGGTTGCATCATGCTCGCCAAGCAAGGATTTCCGGGGAAATAGTGACCGCCAGTTTTTTATTTATTTCTATTCTGACGGTTTCTCTGGGGAGTTTCCAAACGTTTGAAGGTCGAGGGCCTACCACCTGTGCCTCTTACCTTATTTTCCCAACTGCTCCCTAACATGGGCGCAGACTAATCTCCTCTGTGAGATTATCAAACTAGATTCAGACTTTAATTGAATAAGTTGCAAAAGGGAACAATGAGAGAGAAAAGTGAGTCTCCCAATTAAAGCACACAGCAATAAATTCCTTGAAAAATAATAGAACTCGAAATGGATTCTGATAAAGTATATCTTTTAATACTCTGGTAATTACGCTTTCTGTCCAAGTATAAATGCATATTTGCATATATCTTTATTAGTGAATTCTTAGGGGAATTTAAAGTGGGAACTTGGCACTTAACCCTCAGTTGGCACCTCCTCGATTTAACACCAGCCATTGCCATTGAATTACTTATCTTCATCTCATCAGTGATGGTCTTCCCCATCCTGGCTAGGATTCCGTCATTGGACATCCTTGAGACCTAAAACGTAAAGCGTCATAAAGCGTGTCCCTAACATTTTCCTCTTGATTCCAGAAAACTAACCATACCTTGGCAAGCGACCTACTTAGGATATGGGACTTGCTACCCATTAAGGCAGGTCAAAAACCAACTGATTGATTTTCTAGTTGCAGGCAGCATCAATCGCCTTGCAACTTGTCCTTAAATTCCCAATCAGTTGGTGATGAAACCTGACCGATTTCAACTGGTAAAACTGATTGTTAATCAACAATTAACTATCAGATGTCCCTAAATCATAGCAACTCTGCCTGATGAGATCTTAAGCATTCATCTGGATTGATCCCCAACGGATCTGACCCAGGCGGATAACCTAAAATTCCCCAAACGTTGTTACCTCAAAATCAGTGCCAACCATTATCCAATTCACTTTGCTTTAGGGATTTAGCCCCTAGAGATCCCTGGTAATCTAGTTGGTTGGGAATATAGGCAAAAGTCCCAACACATCCCCCCTCTTGTCTATATTTTCAGTGAGAAACGATTGGGCAGGAGAACACCACTTTAAACAATTGATCGAGTACTTAATTTGTTCAAGCAGAGTATGATCAATCAGTACTCAATGCTGCTCAGGATGAACTTTGGTATGTGGCTCTCTTCCTCTTCCTCCTCGCTACCTCCTACTCAGAGCATAGTTCCAATGACCTTCTGTCATGCTGGGCTGAGCAATTTACTCATGATGATATTAATCCCAAGATCCAGTTTTCCCCTTTCAGGGCATATGACCCGCTGTCAAATTCAGGATTCTTGGTCCAGCGTCCTCAATATCCTGATTTTCTCCTCATCCTTGACAGAAGATTATTGCCATCGATGTTTATTTTATGGTGCAATTAAGAATGCTCATTTTTTCAACCTTATTATTTTCTCATAATAATCTCTTAGATCATCTCATTCTTAATTCTTCTCTGGAGAGCTTGTTCCATTTATTTTGAGATTGATTCTCCAAAATTAAGAGTTTAATTGATTTCAGAGTGCATAATGTCAACTATTATATAAGTCTGACATCCCCCTCTCATCCAGCTCATAAGTTGAATTCTAAGTCTCAGTACCAACATCTGCTTAATAGCATGTCTGAAAAAGACCTATAGCTCTTCCAGCCAATGGGTCGATATACACTCTGGAACCTCTTCTATGGTCTTTCCAGGACTCATACTCCTAGTCAAGTACCCGTAGCCATTCCTTCTGAGGAATTACTGGAAATGGTAACCAACTCTAATGAAACCAGGTTAGTGAATGTCTCAAAGACTTGCAACCAATCCTTCCTCTATCATCTGTCATACATTCTCCTTCTCAACTTTCAAAAAGAATGTTGGCGGTAAAAATGCCCCTAAAAACTACTACTACAATTGGCCAATTACATGTCCGATCTTTTAACAATAATATGGTTAATGAGGATATGAGTACTATCGGCCAAAAGACCCTGGCGGATTATTGGTGGAACCCTACCCATTGGGAAAACATGTTTTATAATCAAATCAGCTTATTAAGATAAAAACTGAAAGTCAGATTGCTCCAACTCCTCGGCCAAATTTGGGGCGTCCTTCACATGGTTCCCCCTCAGCCACATCTCATTCCATACCACACCAGTTTGTTTTCCCCTGAGGTGAGAAGATTTTACCCACCAAAGATTGGTTGCAATTTATCAAATCATTACCGCATGGGTTTGTTCTACCCCAGAATATTTTTTTCATTCTGATAGGCTGAAGGCTAATTTTTCCTAATTTTGATGACTAAGCTTTTTAACACTATAGCCCCAAATTCCCATGGCCCCAATATTCAAACTAGTTTAAATATTAAATACTAGAATCTAATAGGGGAGCTTTTTCTGGATTGCCCCGCATAAATGATAAAAAAAAAAAAAAAACTTTAAAAAAGCGTTTATTATTACTTTTATTTTAAAAAAAGTAAGTTTCATATATTTTAAGAAATATATGTGGCGTCCGTTGGTGGATCCCACAAACTGGTGCTCACTACAGGGGCTCACCCTGTATACTTCAATAGAGTATTAAAGCAATGGAGAGTGTCACCTGTTGGGTGCGAAATGAGAAGGAGCTGAAGATGATGATTGGATGGACAGCCCTACCACTTTGACATTTGGAGAAGAACGATTTGAGAGCATATTAATACCTGAGTCTCGCCGCATCACCTTGGCCAGCCACCAAAGCCGTGAGAGACCTTACCCATGGCATCCTTAACCCTGGTGACATTGCATCCCGCGAACGAGCATCATTGGTAGAGGAACGCCACTTGTTTC
This sequence comes from Massospora cicadina, assembly GCA_022478985.1. Lineage (NCBI taxonomy): Eukaryota > Fungi > Entomophthoromycota > Entomophthoromycetes > Entomophthorales > Entomophthoraceae > Massospora > Massospora cicadina. The sequence goes on along the minus strand of JAKSZP010010074.1, from coordinate 7,705 downwards.
TCTATGAGACTAGTGTCCTCCTGGAGACCTACAGCCAGCTCACAAATTTGACCACCTATGTACACAAGTTTGCTCACCCCACCTTGGTCCACATGATGCATCTCTTAGCCGGCCATCATGAAGAGCTACATTGACACCTAGATACCCATGCAGCTCTGAATTTAGCCTATGATAAGTTGTACCAACTGACCTCTGAACACCTTGGAGCAGTCAGATCTGGTGTGGAAGCTAATCATAACTTCATCATTCAGCTGCATGACTGACTTGCTACCATGGACACTGGGATCATAAAGTATGTTGAGGAGGCCATGAAGATCTTTAGGGATGAACTGAACGCTTCCACTGCTAGCACTCGCTCGTTGCTGGAGGAGTTTGCTAAAGAACTTGAAAAGCACAATGAGCAAACACACAGGGACCTTTTAGCCCCATCTCCGCCCCTCAAGTTGAATATGAACAGCATGTGGCTGTGGTGGAGAGACAGTTAACCCAGGCCTTTTCACATGTTGATGAGCTTGAACGCCATCTGCTGCTTGAACCATCTAGCGCCACCTCCACCCTTGCGGCCAAGGTTGTTCAGCTAGAAAAGGAGCTAGCTCTCAAAGCTTCATTGAAAATACCAAATATTTGGCGCGTCGCCTGAATGAATGTGAAACCGAAGCAAAAGTGATAAAAGCTTCGCTGGAAAGCCCTGTGCTGTTGAAGGAAGTATTTAGTCGATTAATGCAGGTCAAGCAGAAGTATGAGCAGATCAAGGATGGAGTACAAGGCCCAAGCTCAAACCTCGTGATGATGAAAAGTGTAAACAAATGAAAGAAGAGCTGAAGAAACGCGTGGAAGCTGCTCAAATAAACCTAAGCTCACTGGTGTCACAATTCCGCTTCCAAGTCAATGCTTTGGAGAGCCAAGTGGAAGATCTTGAAACTCACAAACTGGGGATTGAAGCTTGACTGAGACTATGTGAATCTGGGCCCCAAGAAGCCCTCTCCAAAATGAAAACCCAGCTCGAAGTCATGCAAGACCAGTTCAATCACCTTTCGCACACTTTTGACCAGTTAAACTATCGCTCTGAAATCACAAAAACAGAAGCTCCAGCTATTCATACCCTTACCAGGAATGACTTTAGTTCATTCATACCGACGTTCAAAGACATTTTTATCCCCAGAGAGGGCAGCATTACTTCATTTTTATACATTTACAAAGCAGCTATGGGAGGGGCGACCAATCATCAGAAGGCTAAACATATTCTTTCCTGTTTGGGCCACATGGCACAGGAGGTGATTGTCCCACATATGGATGCTCTTAGCACCTGGGCCAAGGTTAAAGAGGCCCTCATAAACACGTTCGGTTCAAAACAGGCTTTAAGCATGAAAAAGCAAGCCTTTATGCATATGAGTATCTGAAATGGGGAGTCAGTGGTCACCTTTGTGGAACAATTCTATATGGAAGCACAGACGTTGTTAACTTCAAAGATGTTGACCTTGGATGATGTTGTAGCCGTTGTTTTGACTGAAGTGGCATCTCACCCTCTTTTGGTGATGCACATCAATTCAGTTAAATGCTAACTCTGTACCGCTCAAGATATCAAGGAGGCTTTACTAGATGTCACTGACTTCCCTAAGCCCGAAGTTTCTCACAGAGCAGTACCTCGCCCTCGCGTTTTAACCATTGAGGATCCAAAGCTCAAGCCTCAGGTCCTGGCTATTAAAGACAAGAAGGAGCCCCTTCAGATAATAGGCCCTGAGGAGCAAAAACCCAAAGCAAAACGTCCTGAACGCCCTCAGTGTGAATACTGCTACAAGTTTGGACACAAGGAGGTTGTGTGCTGAAAAAAAAGTGGATGCGGAGGAACAGGAGCAGGGAAAAGTAATGTCAGCATAGGGAAAGGCACACCTATTGCTGACAAATCTCATGTGCCTGACTCATTTAAACAACTTATGGCAATACCTCATGTTACCAATAACCCTGGGGATGATTCTGAGGGGGGTACAGATGAGGTTGGCTATTTCGTCATAGGAGTACCCACTGAAGTGTAAGTCTCCAACCGCTTGAATGTGGGAGGAGTAGATGAGGCCACCATACCTGAAGAGATGTATCTCCACTAAGTTCTAGGGGAGCTGGCCATTATTGACACTGCCAGTGATGCAGATGAGGTCTTGTTTAACCTTATTCGCCCTCTCCAGCCTGGCCATACCATGCAATCCATCCTGGAAAATCACCCCAAGATTGCGCGCAAATTAACCTACACTTTTCATCTCAAGGAGGTCTTAGCGCTATCACCCAATTTTGGGGGATACTTACAAAGGTTGAATTGGTTGTTTAAAAAGTTCGGGTGATGACCATCCTAGATACAGGCTACCCAGTGAATGTAATCTCTTCCAAGTTGATGAAAAAGATCAAACTTGCGCCTGACTTGGAGTACAAACAAGAAATTTGAAACCGCCAGTCCCCTACAACACCCGCACACTTGGCGCTTACTTGTCCCTTCCCATTCATATTGGGAAGCTTATTCTATCAGCCCCCGCAGTGGCTTTGGATAACAACGCCTATGATATGCTCATAAGTACTCGTTTTATGATTGAATATGAAGGTATTATCAATATGAAGCAGGGGCTCCTATAATTGCTCAATTATGAAGTCCCCTTAGTTCTATCCAATAAAGAACCCAGAAAGAATGAATACTCTTGCATGGTTGAGTACCCACTTTCCACTTTACCTTTACATTATACCACCTCTGGGCGAAATACAAAGAAATTGCCTGATTCAGTGGATGCTATTAAAGGTATTCCATTATATGCGGCCGTTGAGGTAGTGATTAAGCTGGGTGAACAACAAGTGATAGACACAAAAATCACTCTCAAAATCCCTCGCCACTGCTTACTACACCTCTTAAGCATTGAGGGTGTTAGCCCTTTTGAGCCTTGGGTACTGCCTGGCATATTAGACCTAGCCTATTAGAGACCTATTACTCTACTGTTGGAAAACCTCACCAAAAAGGACATAATTGTAAGTAAGCACCAGGAGGTGGGCCGAGGGTTTTTACTCCCTGTGGAGGAAGTTGAACAAATCCACTCCATTGTCTAGATGGCAGATTTAGGCCTGCCCGCAGATAACCTGGTATGTACCTTGCCAAACGTCCATATTTTGGATGAGCTGACTTCAGATGAGTTGGAGAAAGTGCATACTCTTCTGGATGAGTATAGTGATATATTCTCGAAGTTGGACAATGATTATGGCCACATGAAGGGATGGTGCCAATCCATTGATGTGGGTGATGCCCATCCCATTAGGTCAAAACCTTACCACAAGTCAAAGGTGGAGGAACAGCAGATGAGGATGGAACTCACGCAGTTATTAGACGCGGGGTTATTGGTTCCTTTGCAAAGCCCTTGGTCCTCCCCCCTTTTGCTAATTAAGAAGAAAAATGGAGGTCACCGGATAGTTATGGACTATCACAGGTTAAACAATCTTACAAAAAAGGATAGCTATCCTATCCCACGCATTGATGACGCACTGGCCCAGCTTTCAGGTTCAAGCTTTTTCTCCGCCATGGACTTGGCTAGTGGCTATTGGCAAATGGATCTTTCTCCCCAAGACCAAGAAAAATGCGCTTTGATATGCAGTGAAGTTCTTTTTCAAACCACTCGATTACTCCAAGGGTTGTGCAATGCACCTGCCTCTTTCCAGCATGCGATGGATCACATTTTGCAGGATCTTAAGTTAACCTGCGTCATCGTCTATCTTGATGACAGTACTGTATCCTTGAAGACCTTTAACGAGCACCTTGATCACCTGAAGGAGGTGTTCCAAAGCTTACAAAACTCAGATATAAAGTTAAAACCTTCAAAGTGTACCTTTTTCCAAAGGAAATTAGACTTCCTTGGACATACCTTTTCTCGAAAGGGTATCAAACCATACAGGATAAGGTTGAAGCGATTGCCAGAATGCCTCCTCCCAAAAATCTATGGGATATACAGGTATTTTTGGATGATGGGGTATTACCATCAGTTCATCCCTAAGTTTGCCCAACTCAGCGAGCCCCTTGTTCGCTTACTGAAGAAGAATATCCCTTTTCAATGGGGCACTTAACAGAAGGCTGCTTTTGAAACAATGAAGCTGCTGCTACAAAAATGGCCTATCCTAAGTCATCCTGATTACGGAAAACCGTTTATTTTGTTTACAGAAGCCTCAGACTACGCCATTGGGGCCATCCTAGCCCAACTGGATGAAAAAGGGGTAGATCAATTTTTCTCATATTTCAGTAAGATGCTATCAAAGGCAGAACGCAACTATAGTGTTACCAAGAAGGAGTGTCTTACCGCTCTACTAGCAGTGAAGCTTTATCGCCCTTTCTTGTATGGGACCTCTTTCACTGTGATTACGGACCACGCCTCTTATAAATGGTTGCAAAACATGAAGGACCCTACGGGGCAGTTAGCTCGCAGAGCTCTAAAGCTCCATCATTACAAATGAAGATCATACAACGTGCTGGAACCCGTCGCATGAATGTTGATGGTTAACTTGGCTGCCCATCCTCCATTTAGATAACAGTGAAGTGGAGCAGCTGTATGATCTTTTGATGACCCCGAATGACTAGGAGGATGAGGATGAGCCCATATAGAGGATGTTGGCCTGGCACTCTCATAACACTAAAGTAGAAAATGGGAAGTTTTATAAACAAGTAGGGGCAAAGTGGTTGCCTTACCTACACCCCTCAGAACACGTGCCTGTTATTTTAGAAGCTAATTCAACCTTAGGCCATGGAGGAGCAAAGAAAACCTATGAGTGGATTAAGGATCTGTACTTTTGGGAGGGAATCATGGAAGCCATCATTGAAGTCTTGGATGCTTGCCTCACGTGTAAGAAGCAGCCTCAATTCAAGATTAGATACCAATATCAGCCAATTACTCTGCAACAGCCATTCCATACCCTAATCTTGGATGTAGTAGGGCCGCTTCCTCAGACCACAGGTGGAAACAGATATATTTTGGTAGGCATTGACCACTTCACGAAGTGGGTTGAAGCTTGGCGCTGCCAGCGCAAACTGCTAAGGCCACTGCCACCATTCTTCATCAGAATATTTTCACTTGACATGGGTGCCCTCAAGTACACTCTGTGATAACAGGAAAAATTTTACATCCAGAGTAGTCAAACTCTTGGCTACCTCCATGGGAGCCCAGCAACTATTCTCAGCTCCATATAACTTATCAACCAATGGTACAGTGGAGCGAGCAAATGGCACTTTGGTTTCCATCTTATGTAAAATGGCCTCATTCGATCCCCTTCATTGGAATCATTATCTCCCTAGTGCTCTTATGGCTTACCAAATTAGCTATCACCGGATTCTGAAAATGTCCCCTTTCCGAGTTTTGTATGGCAGGGAACCAGGCATATTTGCCCTTCTAGCTAAGGATGTCCTCTAGTAGGGAGGAGCCTGAAAAAGCCATGCGAAGGTTAGTTAACTGCATCATTCAGCTTCAATCAGAGGCTATGACCAACCTAGCCAAAACAGTCACTAAAGAAGGCCAAGCTGCCAATGAGCTTTGGGCTCCCCTACCTTCATTCCAAGTGTCAGATATGGTCTCATTCTACCACAATTGCATAACTCCTTGAAGTGGAAAACTTGGATCAATCTGGGAGGGGCCATTTACCATCACGTATAAGAGAGGAAATGAGTATTCTATAAAGTCTTTGGCTACTGGAGTTACCATAAACTGAGTACATGGCCGCTTCCTATGGCCCTACACTCCCCCCAACATTCTTGAGGGGGTCAATGTCAGACAATCTCCTTCTTGAATTTCAAAAAACAATGTTGGCGGTTTAAATATCCCCAAATCCATTACTACAATCAGCCAATTACATGTCTGATCTTCTAACAATACTATGGTTAATGAGGATATGAGTACCATCAGCCAAAAGTCCCTGGTGGATTCTCAGTGGAGCCCTACCCATTGGGAAAACATGTTTTATAATCAAAATCAGCTTATTAAGCTAAAAACTGAAAGTTGGATTACTCTGACTCCTCAGCTGAATTCAGGGCATCCATCACATGGTTCCCCTCAGCCACATCTCATTCCATACCACACAGGTTTGTTTTCCCCTGACGTGAGAATATTTTACCCACCGGTGATTGGATGCAATTTATCAAATCATTACTGCATGGGTTTATTCTACCCCAGAATATTTTCCTTCGTTCTGATAGGCTGAAGCCTAATTATTCTTAATTCAGATGACTAAGCTTTTTAACACTATAGCCCCAAATTCCCATGGCCCCGATATCTAAACTAGTTTAAATATGAAATATTAGGATTGAATAGGGGAGCTTTTTCTGGCTTGCCCCGCATAAATATTAAAAAGATAAAAAACTTTAAAAAGCGTTTATTATTACTTTTATTGTAAAAGTAAGTTTCATATATTTTAAGAAATATTTGTGGTTTCCATCAGTGGATCCCACATCATTAATTCCTGAGTTAGATTTCAAAACTCTCCTGGATTTGGCTCCATTCACAAATTCTCCTACCATCATTGTCAAACCTCCTGAAGTAATGCCCTTCACCCTCAATCATTTGACCTCGCTGGATTTTACTTGCTTCCGGAGTTTCTCTTTCAACTTGGTCAATATTACCAATAGCTAGTTTGCCACCAAACTAGCTATTGGAAACAGCATACAATTTGAACTCATTTATGAAGAATTAAGAGCCCAAGTAACTGAGGTGTAGTCCATAGCTCTTAATACTTCCAAACTTGAAAACATCCTAGAATGAGATGTTGCAGCCTATGCTCTTTGCTTTGCTGGCTAAGTTCCTTGAAGTTGGGCCACAAAGCTTACAGCCTCTCCTGCTTCCAATGCTCATACTGCTTCTGCTTCAAAGAAGCTTGTAGTCATTTCCTGAAGGATGCCATTCGCTCCTTGCACAACTATCTCATTTCTGGTGCATCCCAATGGTATCTACCACTGATTGCTTTGATAGGGTGCATGATTTAGCAGCCCCCCGCCTAGTATCCCTTGCTTAATGCCAGCCCATATGTCCATTGTTCTTGACGGAGACTGCTGGCAAGTGCTCAAGACAAATCTTCCAGCTCCTGTGCCATATCAGGATTACTAGGGGTTATTCACTAACTGCCTCTTCTTATACTATTGCTTCACTCTCCACTCTGGGGTATTGCAATTAGCTTCTTTTAAATTATAATTTATTGTGGGGAAGGCTGACCATGGGATGGACACTTCCAAAATTGACCCAAATGAGACAAAACTTAGTAACATGGAAGGCACCCCAGAGAAGCGATGCTTACTCTTGTTGCCAGCAGGAACGCCACTTATGGGGAGGGGGAGGGAACGTGTGAAGGGGCCGTAGCCACTATTGAACACGTGTGGAGGAAAGGGTCTGATTTGATGATCCGAACTGGGAACCAGGAGGAGACCAGCTGTTGGCGACGCGGTGGGAGGTATCCTAATATCCACGCTTGAAAGTGGTCCACCAAATGAGACCATAATCTGCGGACAGCTTCTAAGAGGGTGGGGGTGGAGCCTGCGATGACATCCAAGACAATCGTGTGGATAGTCCACATGGCGATTGCAACCACCAGAGCATGGAGGGAGGGTGGAAGGGGGGAGGCCATTGATAGAGCAAACATATCTCTTGACAGACTGAAGGGATGTGTTTGATCCTGGACCAGCAGACGTTGAACTTCGCGCCATATCATTTTA
>JAKSZP010010073.1:0-23786 GCA_022478985.1 Massospora cicadina | reverse complement strand
TTTGGCATTAGGTTGTGGGACATATTTCTGAGGCGGGAATTTTGCATCCCATTTTGCATTACAGAACCAATCAAATTGCAGCAATGGTTCTTCAATCATATTACCTGATTCGTTAATTTCATCCAATAATTCCCATGGATTTTGGTTGAATTGGATTGGGGAATCAGCGTACAGTTGAGGTTTGTTTGATTCATTTTTGGATGCAGGGGATCAAACTGGGATCCAATCTGATGTTTAGTTGGATGAATTATTTATGGCATTGGGGCAAGGTGGGGGCTGATTAGTGGCTGTAAGTGCAGTTGCAGCATCAGGCATTGGAGGAGGGGAAGGTAGGATCATACCCCATATTGGAGTTGGTGCAGGGTGGGCAGCGGATTGGTGGGCGTTGGGAAAACTTTCAGCGTCAACAGGAGTTTCTGTGTATGGGCATTTGCGTTTTGAGTGATCTAACTCAAAACAGGATGGACAAATCGTCCATCCGCCCTCAACACTGGCCCAGAACGGATGGTCAGGGGCAGATGGGATGGTGTCACGAGGGGAAATTGCCAAAGAAAGTTTTGTAAATTCAGAGCTGATTGTGGCATATGCCTAAGGCCAGTGAGGCGTGTGGCCCCATTTGGGACCACAAATTGTAAGATGGGGTTGAAGCCATAGGCTGCCAAACCTTCCATCAGCTCCTGGTGGAGCACTTCAGGGGGGAGGTGGGTGGTCAAACCAGCAAACTGGACCACCAAGGTGGTGTCTGTTGGGAGCCAGGTCCGAGTAGTGGGAAGGGGATTATTATTAAATACTAATGGCACCGTTGCCACAGTGGCTGCATCAGTTTCACAGGGGAAGCCAAGATCAAAGTACCCCTTATAGGGGCGGAAGTCAATAAAACAGGCTGGTGTCATCACCGCCTGAGCCATTTAGATAATGGCTTGGTCGTTGTAGGGGAAAACTTTCCCATATTCAACCCTAAGGCCAAAATGCACGTTGCTCCAGGGGAGCATCAGGGGGCAGCGGGGCACCGCTTGGGTGCATGCAAGATGGGCATTGAGATCCTTGGGAGGAATGAATTGTCCCAAGGGTTTGGAATGACTGGGCGAGCCAGTCCAAGCGCGTTTTCCTGTCAGACAGAAAATGGAGGGGGGAGTTTTGAAACTGCCCCACGCCGGGACAGTCAGCGGTGGATCTAACAACATTGGAGTAAGACTTTAGTGTACAATTAAGTTTTTGATTTTAATTAACCAAATGAATTTCTTGGAAAGTTATGCTGAGCGGAGAGAGAGTTTTAAATTTTGAGTTTGTACTACTGGATTTATAAAATTTGACACCTTTAAATTATTGGTAGGATCAAGAGATTAGTTCATAAGCACGAGGAAGTTAACTGTAGGACTGCTATATTTAAAAAAGACTGGTACTTAATTTATGGATGTGGGTGCTTTGCCCCATAGGATGTCTGATTTAGGTAATATTGATAAGGCAGCAGTTGAATAAAATGATTATTTTGATGTGAACTATAAAAATGATAATGATATCTATTGACAGGAACCTTTATCTAGATAAAATCTATAGCATGAACAAGGTTTTGATTCATGGAAATAATGACCAGGATCATAATAGTTAAATCAGTATTATTTTTTTGTGAGGGAACATACCTGAACCTGCATGAGAATTTAAATACTTAAGCTGACTTGCAATTCATATGCACTGCAAGTTTTTATGTAGTTTTATGCTACTAACCTGGGTACAATTTCAATACTTATAATATACCATAGATTAAATCAAGTTAGAAGTTTAAGATGTCTTTATGGTGCTGGATTACCAGTTGGACATGATTACAGCATATACCAATACATCGTCAGCACATGAAAGTTGTACCACAACCATTATGTTGAAGAAAGCTTCATCTAAGCTTTTATGAATACTTGATGAGTTGTTAATCTAGCTTGGTGTTACTAAAAGGTACTGATTAATACCAATGCTCCAATATGCCATCAAGTTAGTCCAAGACAATGCTAATATTAGTATAATCTTTAACTTATGTGTAAAATAATTTCTTGTAGTTTCTAAGGTAAAATGAAAACTTCTAGATGCACACACTCTTGCCACTGTCTAAAAAAGAGCATTGGTTATATGTTGTTATCATGCTTCTTCAACTAGTAGACCAAGTAAATTTTTTCTTTGTATGATGTTAACTCCATAGTCATTGCCTCAGGCTTTGTAGGCTTCAAAAAATTTATTAATGGTCCACGTTCAAACTTATATAATGATTGTTGTAAACACAGACTTATAAAGGCTAATGAAAAACGATCATTGTTAAACAGATCAATACTTTGATCTTTTCCTTTACATAATCACCACTTTTCAGAAACTATGGCGATTCTCCTATTAAATTCACGTGATATCCTAGTGTGATAGAAGTTTATGGTAGAATTAATGTGACTGATAAAAGTTGATCGAATATTAAGACTGCTTTTAAAAATTAATATAAGCCAACTAATGATACATTGAATCTATAAAGATTATAGTAAAGTATAGTTAACTTTCCAGAAGAACAGGGCACAATGCAAGGCACTATCACTTTTCTTTCTCGTTGCAAACACTTTTGCAACCTATTCAATTCAAGACTAAATCTAGTTTGATAATCTCACAGAGGAGATTAGTCTGCGCCCATGTCAGGGAGCAGTTGGGCAAGCAAGGTAAGAGGAGCAGGCGGAAGGCCCGCGGCCTCTAACATTCGAAAACGCCCCAGAGAATCTGGCGGAATAGACAAAAATCTCAAAAAACCGGCGGTCACAATTTCCCCAGAGATACTCGTGTGGCAAGCACAAGCAACCAGTACATCAACACGCCACACTCCCAGCCACTTTCATCGGTGGAATTCGGAGTCCATGTGTATCTGGACATCCAAAAAATGGCCTTATGGGAAAATTTTGTGAAGATGTACACAAAATTTTCCCGACCGCGGTGTATGTTGCACCTCACTCCATGTCATGTGGTTGGCTGGACCTAGGTTTCAAAAGCAAAATAGCAGCAGATGAGGCTGCAGCAGTGCGCATAGTGGTCAACCTCCCCAAAGGGCAATGGGTCATCAAAACCAAATGCACCAGATGGACAAAATCAAACCAAATTTTCCTCACGTTTGACTTTTTGCCTACTATGGTAAAACGTGACATTTTGGAGCAACACCTGAAAGATGGTCTCACTGTATATGGCGAAATACAATCTTTCGAAATGCAATGCTTCAGGCTGATGCCACACCTGTGCACCGGCAAAGCCATTGCAGTTCTGACCCCAACTGAGGAGATCGTGAAGGACCTAACCCAGATCCTGCACTCCACTTTTATTGATATTGCAGGGCATACCACCCATCCATTCCAGGTAACCATGGACAGCGCGCCCCCTATTTGCACCCACTGTGATGCATTCAGCCATAAGGTGCACGCATGCCCCATCAAGGAGAGTGTCACATTCCAAGAGCACCCCTCAGAGGCCATGGCCAGTGGAGAGGCGCACTACGAACCAACTGCAAGCACCAAGGAGGCTTTCCCATGGGGAGCACAAGGCTGCTACCTATTGGTAAAGCCCATCTCCCTGCAGGAGTATAAGAAGGCTAAGCAGGCCTATAGGGCCGCGGCCAAGGAAGCAGCCAAGGCCACCACCGCCATCCCACACTCACAATGCCAGGAGGACATGGAGACCTTTGTGGCGGAAGCAACTCAGGAATCCATCATCCAATCAGATTGGGAAGCCCATGCTGAGTGGGCCACTCAATCCGAGGATCCAATGGGAGATTCAATCTCACCCAATCGCTGTACCCAAGCTCTGGTTGAAACTGACTTGGGACCTATCCCAACAGAAAAAAAAAATTTTGACCTGCTCGACGGTGCACTGAACTCATCCACACTGCAAAAAATTTGTCTGATGTTGGGAAAACAAAAAAGAAGGCCAAAGCCAACGGGACTCTTTCCACAAAAATTAATAAAAACCCTGATAGCGTTGCTGCTAACACCCGCGCTGCTGTGAAAGCCCATGGGGACCTTGAAGAGGCTGATGGGCCTGGGGGCCCACCCCCTCACACCTAAGGTGCAATGGGGGAAACCTTCACTCTAGGGATGTTGAATATCACCGGACTCAAGGCCTCCCCATCCTGGGCTAGGAAACTGAGTTTTTTACAACACAATTTACCCGTGGATATCCTGGCCATCCAGGAGTCCCACTGTCCACGAGGTTCTGAGGAAGCTTAGAAACCAATGCTCCTCCCATCCCTATCCTTTTGGTCGAAGCACTGTGGGGTGCTAATTCAGAAAAATAATTTTTTCAAATTCACATCCTCAGAAACATTCCTAAATGGCCGAGTGCTCATCATCACCTTCTCATGGGCTGATGTTGCACATGCAATCATCAACATCTATGCCCCAAACGGTGCACACGAGCATCAGGAATTTTTCTCATCGGTCAAATCCCTCCTGCTACCCCCTGATTCTTTCCTAGTTGGTGACATGAACTGTTGGCTAACCTCACCAACAGACCGGTGGCCTCCCTCACCCCACGCCCCACAGGGTCACATAGAACTACGCGTTCTAAAAGCCACCCTTGGGTTAATGGATGCGCTGCTGTGACATGCCCCACTGCTCGAAAACATAATGCATCCCTATGTCCACAACGGCCAATTAAGGTCCATGACCCGCATCGACCTTATTCTAATGCCGGCGAAATTTCAACCCCACATCTCCCACTTCAAAACAACGAAAATGGAATTCTCCAACCACCAACTGGTCTCAATAACCTACCACTTACCCGTCATAGTTGCAAAGGCCCCACATTGGTGCAAAATCCGCCCCCCTGAGCTCGCGTCGCCAGGATTTTCCATGTGGGTGGAAGAGGCAACTTTGGCAAAATCATTTGTTGCACCATTTTTCGCGGACCCCATTTCCACATGGGCAACTTTCAAAGAGGACACCATCCGCCACTATCACCATCTCTCCTCCAGATGCTCACGAGCCACATCGGCGGTTATCTCGCGCGCTCTGGCAGAATTGGCCCACTTGGAGTCCAACATTCCAGCCACAGGATACAGCCCTGCATGGGGCTGAAGTGGGTGGAGGCAGCCGCCCACCTCAACGCACTTGAAAGGCAACACAAACATCGGGTTTGTGTCCAATACAGGGCCACATGCATCACTAAAAGCAACAAGTGCACCGCATACTTCTTTAAAAAAAATTTTGCACCATGCCAGAGTGTGGCCTGCACACAGGTGCGAAGATCAGATAATTCCATTGTGGACACACTGGCTGAAGTGGCAATCAAAATGCAAAAATATTACTCTGAGTTATACCGAGCCAAACTAATTCAGCCAGCTAAAATGGCGGAATTTCTCAACTGAGCTCATATCCGCACCATTTTCCAATACCTGGAAATAATGAATTTAATTACTCCGAATGAATTATGGACAGCCATTCGTGGTGCGCCAAAACAAAAATGCCCAGGCCCAGATGGCATTCCATATGAGTTCTACAAAAAATATTTCAAATATATATCCCCATTGCTGCTAGCCTCACTTAACCAAAGCTTGTTGGAAACGCGCCTCCTACCAGGAGGACATGAGGCCTTTACTGTCACACTCTCCAAGAAAGGGGATAAGCTTGACTTAGCCAACTGGCGCCCCATTTCTCTAACAAACATAGACACCAAAATTTTAACAAAAATCATGGCTAACCATTTAGGGACTGTAGCATCTGCCACCATCTCCCCAGAACAATTTGGTTTCATCCCCAGAAGGTCGATTTGGGATAACGTGCACTCTGTGGCTAATGTGTGTCAGTCCACAGCCTCTGGGGCACTGGTATTCTTGGACCAACAAAAGGCCTATGATAGAGTAAACTGGGAATACCTAAGGGCCTGCCTCCATCAATTCTGCCTACCCCCCACTTCATAAACTGGGTAATGCTGCTCACGGAATCTGTGACAATGGCAGTGCGTGGCCCAGGCTTCCTAATGGAAGTAGTCCGCCCTCAAAGGGGCTTGCGACAAGGGGACCCCCTCAGCCCACTCTTATACAACTTCAGCCTTGACCCACTACTGCGAAATGTGAATGCCCAACTCACTGGGGTCCATGTGCCAGGCCAAACCCCAGTCAAGATGATGGCATTTGCAGATGATTGCGTGGTGGGGGTGTCTAATTCAAAGATTCACGCGCGCTTGAAGCCATCATCCAGGAATATTCCCGGGTAAGCAACGTGGCACTGAACGCCTCCAAAACTGAAATCATCCTCCTTGGTCGGTTTCAGAACTGCTGGGCCCCAGCAATTAGTTCCCAACCTGGCCCATCTGCTCGCCCACGTCCACGCCTTACTAACTCAACACACACCGCTCCACTGGTGCTCCCCTTCGTGCCACGTCCTACCATAGGACTGGTGCGCCATCTGGGCATGTGGAAGGAGGCAGGCGGATATGCGTCAGCAGTAATGGAGTGCCATATACTGGACAACATGATGAAGCGAATTTTCTCTCTCAGAGCCCACCCTACTACCCTCACTGGCAGGGTTGTTCTTGCCAACTCTATGCTCCTATCCAAAGTCTGGTTCGGAGCCCACGCCATCCCCTTCTCCCCAAGCTTCTTCAAATCCCTGTATGCTTTGCTGCAAGGATGGCTTTGGTCAGGCCGCCCTCCACCAGTACGGCTAGAGGTCATGTTTGGCCCTCATCATCAAGGTGGCATGGGCCTGCTTGACTTCAAAGCCCATGCTGCCAAGATCCTGGGCACCTGGATCGCGGCCATCACCGCTCCTACACTCCCATCCCAACACTGGTCCTGCGCGGCCTGCTCCAACTTCTCCCGATCCTTGGGCCTCAACAATCCATCAAACCCCCACTCCCTGATGAAATACCTCGCATCACACACATCAGCCACAGGTCCTCACGGGACTAAAACCCACTACAACGAATCCTACTCTCCATGCGAAGCGCAAAGTGGAGAATTTTTATTAGTGGACATACAACCCAAAGAGGCCGCCCTCTCCTCAGTTCACACAAGAGGTACAGGGGCTACCCATCCATGATGGCGTGATCCCCATTCGACCCCATGTCCTATCCAGGGTGTACTACCTGGACATGATGGACATCCCTTATTCCACTGAGACCCAAAAGACTATTTGGAAATACTCACACCAGCCTCTGTTGCAGCCTCAAGTCCGCTCCCATGGTGGCGCTGCCTGAGGCGGGTGTATCGTACAGCTGAGCACTCTAACGCTTTACACTCATCCTGTGTCGTGTGTGGCCAGTATGGAACGCTGTTCCACCGCCTGGAGAAGTGCCCCACCTCTAAAGTGATATGGCGCGAAGTTCAACGTCTGCTGGGCCAGGATCAAACGCATCCCTTCAGTCTGTCAAGAGATATTTTGCTTTATCAATGGCCTCCCCTTCCACCCTCCCTCTGTGCTCTGGTGGTTGCAATCGCCATGTGGACTATCCACACGATTGTCTTGGATGCCATTGGTGGCTCCATCCCCACCTCCCAGAAGCTGTCCACAGATTCCAGTCTCATTTGGTGGACCACTTTCAAGCGTGGATGTTTGGATACCTCTCACCGCATCACCGACAGCTGGTCTCTCTCTCTCTCTCTCTTCTCCAGTCTGGTTCATCAAATCAGACCCCTTCCTCCACACGTGCTCAATAGTGTCTACGGCCCCTTCACACGTTCCCTCCCCCTCCCCATAAGTGGCGTTCCTGCTGGCAACAAGAGATAGCATCGCTTCTCTGGGGTGCCTCCCCTAGTACTAAGTTTTTCTTTCCTGAGTCAATTTGGAAGTGTTTGTCCCATGGTCAGCCTTCCCCGCAATAAATATAAAAATAACAATGCAAGGCACTATCACCAAATGGTTTACTCTACAAGATTGTGATGCGCTTGCTAAGAAGAATAGCAAATATGGAATATAAGGAGCAAATAGTACAATGAAATTTTATTTTTGAGAAAGAATTATATAAAATGGACAAAAACCCAAGCCTATAAATCTACAAAATTGATCTATATAGTATATAATCTAATATCTACACAGTTTCAGGTTTTGTAGACTTCTCATAGCTTTATAGCTCTTCTACTTAAATGGGTCCATAGTCTCCTTATTATCATACACTTGTCTACTATAATCCCGATTACTACCCTTGCCCCTCCTGCTGTCTCCACTGACATTAGACCTTCTCACTTGTTAAAGTCTATCTACAGAACTTAGGAACGCTTCAGCGAATAATAATATCTAATTACTCTGATGCATCATGAAAATTTTTCAAGCTCACTAACAGGTAATTTCATGCTTCCTGATAGTTTTTTAATAAATTATATTAAAATGACTCCTATGAACTTGACTACTTTGTCTAAAGGAATAACCAGTGTAACCTGATTAGTATAATACAAGAACCATTTAAATATGAACACATCAGTCCCAAGCAACCGTGCATTCCACGCTACATTGGTAGGAATCAACAAATCTATGATCAAAATCTAGCAATTAAAATTAGATGATGTGGCCAAAACTATCTAAAACTCCTCAGATTTCTGCGTCCTAGATATCATACAAATTAGTAAAGGTAACCTACCATACCTGAAAATATGCAAGACCAATATTGTCAGAATTTGAGATAAAATCAAATTGAATTCCCTTTTTCTGAATTAGGCTGTGCCAAATCAGCCGTCAATCCTACCTGAGCTAAATCTATTTCAGGATCCTCTTCCCCTATTCCTGAGTCACGTGGGGCAGCGTTTCCACCCATTCAGTCAGGTGAGCAACGCTACTTATTAAGGATGCCCACAAGGAGGCCATTCTGGAAGATCATTAAAGATCCTGACAGATGAGGCCCTGATGATCCTGAAGGCACCAAGTCCCAATGCACCCTAAAAATATCGAAGCATTTTATTTTAATAAAATATTCAGTATTCTAACCCATTTTCCTGTTTACTCCTCGGCACTCTTTCCAAATTTTCCAGCTTCAAGCCACTGCAAACCCCAGCGCCAGTCCAAAGAATGTAGCACCAAAAGAAGTGGTGCTCACTACAGGGGGCTCCAAGCTGTCCTAGGTGAAAACGTCTATCACAAAAAATGGAAAACAATAGCAGCCCTGATGACCAAGCGACTGGTCAGTTGAGAAGCGTTACACGATGGGTTAGTACCTTGCAATATGCAACGCCACCCTTGCAGCTGGAGAGGCTAGAATTTTGGGCCGCCTTTCAACTCTTGCTGCCCTTCCTAGATGGGAGCCAATACCAACTCCAGTATGAGAACCTCAATGATGTCATTCAACAATTAATAAACGGCATCTACTCTGTGGGCGCCCACTCCAGCTGCTCCCGTGCCTCCTCTGTACCTTCCACGATGCAGGACCTCTATGCCTCGGCCATATTGCCAGCTGGTGAACTTACCCTGGGGCCTGAACGCTACCTTTGTAACCTTGTCCACCCCACTATCCATCACCTCCTCCAGATAGTCAGATTACACCATCAGGAGGTCTCCAGGCAAATAGGGCTCACCCATAATTTACATTCCTTCATCATCAACTTCTATGACGCCGTCTCTTCCTTTGTGCATGACAATTGTGAAGCTATTAAAGATAACAAACGATTAATCAATGAGATCCACGATCAGATTGTAGTATTGGATAGTGGAATCTCTGGCTACCTCAAGGAGAAATTTCGTCAAAATGCTCAGCTATTTGAAGCGACATGGACCCAGCATCTCCTTCAAGTCAAAGAACTGGTACAATCCCTACAACAGCACTACTGAGAGCTGGCCTCTTATGACTACCCCCCACAAGTGCTGGGCCAGAAGGGCCTAGGGGGCCTGAAGGCCCTGAGGGGCGTCAAGGGCCAGCTGGGCCTGAGGGACCACGCGGGCCTCCAGGGCCTCCGGGCCCTTCAACCTTGGGCAAACCCAAAGACCCCTGGCGAAGGGATATAATGACAGCCCTGGCTGCCTTATGAGATCAAATCCAAAAGGTGGCACTGGGATGCAAGCTCCAATTGGACGGTGTCCCCCTCAACCCCAGGGTCTCTATTGAGGCATTGTCGGATGAGATGGATAACCTCAGTGCCTTCACTAATCTTACCAATGCTCATATCTCCCAGCTTGAACAAACTTTTTAAGGGTTCAGAACCTGGCTGACCACCCTCAAAAACCAGCTTTATCTACAGAATACCAAGGTTCAATCCCTAAAGGAGCAGGTTGCCAATAAGGCTTCTGCTTCCACCCTCATCCAGAATTGGGACTACATCCAAGAGTACTTAGAAGGCTTGTGGAGGCGGTTGGATCAGCAGGCTCCTCGGGATTATGCAAAAATGGAGATCTCAGAGCTGGTACCCATCTCAGGCGTTAACACCCTTTCCACTCCCATCGTAGCTAACTTTAAGTTTAGTTTCAAGGAAAGGTTCACTCCCAGATGAGAAAGTATCGCCTCCTTTCTGTACGCCTATGAGAGTTCCATGGAGGAGGCCACCAATCGACAGAAGGTGAAGCATATCCACTCCTATCTAGATAGCACTGCCCAGGAGATCATGACCGCCCATTTGAAGTAGTGTAACACCTGGGAACAGGTCCATACCGCCTTGATCCAAGAGTTTGGCAGCAATCAAACTCTGGCCAACCAAAAGCAAGCATTCATGGGCATTTGCCTGAACAAAGTAGAAAACCCTATGGAGTTTGCCAACCGGTTCTACGCCCAGGCACAACCTTTGGTCACGACAAATTGTATCACTCTGGACGACGCTATCACCGCTGTTATCTCTGCCTTGGGGTCCTATCCTGAGGTCCAAATGCATATGATCAGGCAGAAGAATGGGTTCACCTGTATTTGGGAGATCAAGGAGGCCCTCAATGAGATCCCTGCCTCAACCCTACACTTTAAGGCTACGTCTACTGGCCCCTCTAACCGCCCTAGGGTCCATGTAGTTGAAAACCAGAAGAATCCACGTCCTCAATGCACCTATTGTAATGGCTTTAGACACAGCGCCAAGACTTTCTGGAAACATCTTGCTGAGGAGGCGGGAAAAGGGCCGTCAGCATGAAGGACAAGGCGCTTTATGCTGACATCCCTACCCAGCCTCAAGTATCCTCTGTGCATGAACCAGAAGCTGTCGTACCAGAGGAAGTAGTTGCAGTATCTGATGACAATAAAGACGTTGATACTGCTTACTATCCTTTTAATGATTCTCCCATGTTCCTCACATTACTGCCCCAATTTGGAAGTTTAGTTACCCGAGTTGCCATCTGGGTCCACAAGATTCCAGTTTTCACCATAGTTGATAGTGGCTCCCCCATGAATGTCATCTATTTCAAGTTGATGAGATGAGTCAAGATTGCTCTGGACCTGCCCCACTACATGGAATATGGCATAGCTGGCTCGCAGTGTACCCAATCTATAGGAGCTTATTCCTCCTTACCATTGCGTTTTGGAAAGCTTGCTGTGAACACCCCCGCGGTTGCACTAGACAACCCAAGTTATGATCTGCTCCTCAGGACTCAGTTCCTTTGAGACTATTTGGTGGTGCTCCATTATGATGGTGGCTTCCCCTCCCTTCTATGACATCGAGTCCCTCTGGTTTTTGAAACTGCTCATGACTCTAAGGCTGAGGTCAAGGCTCAAGCCTGCCTACTGGAGACTGAAGGCCAAATTGATCAGCTTGAGTATCACATCAGGGGCTCTCAAGTCTGAATACTCCCTCCTCCTGTTGACGGACTAGAAAAGATGCCAATCTATTTACCCTGGGCGACTACTGTACCCCCAAAATCCCAAGTTATCGTCAACACCCAGGTCCATGTCAATATTCCCTTGGGGTATTTACTGGAAGTCTAAGGTCTAGATAACCCATCTCCCAAGGAAGTACTAACCTGCCCTGGGATCCTTGATCCGGCATATGCCAGATCTATATCTGTGTTACTAGCCAACCTGACTGACAAACCAAAAATTGTAGGTCTGAACCGTCCCACTGCTTATGTCTTCCTATTACCAATAAGGCTGTTGCCAATGTCCGTAGCTTTGGGGACTTAAGGTTTTTGGCTTGGAGTCGCCACCCTCAGTTAATCTGGTTGATGCTAATATTGGAAAGGACCTCTCTGACGAACAGTGACTCAAGGTTCAGGAGCTCTTAGAGGAATACTATGACCTATTCTCAACTTCAACCTATAACTTTGGAAGAATGAATGGAGTCCTCCACCATGTAGAAACTGGGGACGCTCCCCCTTTTCAGTTCCAGCCTTACCAAAAGAGCAAGGTTGAAGAGGCCCAGGTTATGGTGAAACTTAAACAGCTGCTCAACGCTGGGCTCTTGGTCCCTTCGCGTAGTCCTTGGTCTTCTCCTCTTCTGCTGGTCTGAAAGAAGGATGGCAAGCACTGGGTGGTGATGGATTATCGATGACTCAACTCCATCACCAAGAAGGGCAGTTATCCCCTGCCCCAGATTGACGATTCTCTCCATCTGCTTGCCGGTTCCCAGTACTTCTTGGCCATGGACCTCGCCAGTGGGTATTGGCAGGTCAAGCTCGCCCCTGAAGACTGAGCCAAGTGCGCTCTAATCGCCAATGGGGGGCTATTTGAGCCCACCCGGATGCCCCAAGGCCTCTGTAACGCCCTGGCCATGTTCCAGCGTGCCATGGATGGGATTCTTGGGGACTTGAAGCTCTCATGTGTCCTCGTCTACCTGGATGACATTACCATTTTTTGTGAACTTTTAATGGACATGTAGAGCATCTCAAGGAAGTCTTCAAACATCTTAAGAAGGCCTCCATCAATATCAAGCTCTTGAAGTGCTCCTTCTTCCAGACTGAGCTAGAGTTTCTAGGACACAAGGTCTCTAAGCGTGGCATCCAACCTATACCCAACAAAGTTGACTCCATAGAAAAGATGTCGTTCCCTAAAGCTTATGAGATATTCAAGTCTTCCTTGGCATGGTGGGCTATTACCATCAGTTCATCCTATGGTTTGCTAACCTAGCCAAGCCGCTGTTCTATCTCCTGCAAAAGAATGTACCATTCGAGTGGCAGCCTGATCAGGAACAGGCTTTTAATGCTTTACATATGGCCTTATGTACTAAACCTGTTCGAGTTCATCCTCGCTTCAACCAACCTTTCTTGTTGTTCATGGATGCAAGCGACGTCACCATCAGGGCTATCCTGGCTCAACATGATTAGAACCAGGTCGATCACCCCATGGCTTATTTTAGAAGAAGTTAAGTAAGCCTGAGTGGAACTACAGCGTAACTGAGATGGAATATCTAGCCATCCTTTTAGCCATCAAACATTTTTGGCCTTACCTTTATGGTACTCATTTTACTATTATTACAGACCAACCTTCACTCTGGTGGCTTCAACAAATGAGAGACCCTGATGGTCGGCTAGCCAGGTGGGCCCTACGACTGCAAAGCTACAATTTCACCATTGTCCACCGCACAGGCACAATACACCAGAATGCTGACAGCCTCTCCAGGATGCCAGTATTAGCAGTTTTGGCCCCTGAGGAAGATTGGCTCTACAACCTGATAGGACAGCCTAAACAATGGGAACTAGAAACTCCTGAGGTTCAGGATGAACTCCGCCAAATTACTCAAGACACTCAAATCAAGGATGGGCTACTCTACAAGAAAGTCAACAAGAAGTGGCTTCCCTATATCTGACCCTCCTCTCGAACTGACGTCATCCTGGAAGGCCATTCTACTGTGGGACATGGGGCGGTTAAGAAGACTTATGATTAGCTAAAGGCATGGTGCTACTGGGACCGAATGGTAGAAACTATCCAAGAGGTTTTAGAAGCTTGTATGACCTGCCAATCCCAAGACTGAGCCAACCCTCAATATCAGCACTCAGTCGTTGCCCCAACCAAACCCTTCAATGTCATTAGTATTGATGTGGTGGGTCCCCTTCCCACAGGGTTGCATGGTCACAAGTATATTATCCTAGCTATAGACCACTTAACTAAGTGGGTTGAGGCGATCTCAGTCCCTGCAGCCACCGCTAAGGCTACCGCTCTTTTTCTTGTTCGCTCCATTTTCACCCAGCATGGGTGCCCCCAGACCTTACTTTTGGACAATGGGTTGAACTTCACCTCCCAGGTAGTACAAGAACTAACTTCGTTATTTGACACCACTCAGAGTTTTGCTGCCCCCTACCACCCATCTACTAACAGGGCAGTAGAACGTGATAATGGAACTCTTATTTCCATCCTACAGAAGTTGGCCGCCTCAGATCCTGCCCGTTGGAACCATTATCTACCCAGCGCCTTGCTTGCCTACAGGTTAAGCTATCACCGTGTCATCAAGATGTCCCCATTTGAAGCCCTATATGGGCGGGCACCTTGGCTACCTAGTAGCGTCCAGCCCCCTGCTCAAAGCCTCCACCCCTGAGAGCTCCAAACTAACTATGAGGGCTCTAGCTGATGAAATTTTCCAGCTTTAAGCTCAAGCCACTCAAGGCATTATCATCACCACTGGAAGAGTGGCATCCTGATCTAACCTCAGATGACCCTCCTTACCAGATTTTCAATTAGGTGACCTTGTTCTCTTCTATCATCATTGACCTGGAGGCTGACAGAATAAGATCGACATACTTTGGTCTGGACCCTACAAAGTCATACATAAGGTAAAGTACGAGTACTCCATTGCTGACATCAATCAAGGGACTGTAGTAAATCGGGTGCATGGTCAGTTCCTATGGCTGTTTATCCCCCTCTGACAGGACCTTGAGGGGGCATTGTCATAATTTAAGATAAAAATCAAATCAAATTCCCTTCTTCTGAATCAGGCTGTTCCAAATTGGTCATCTAACCTATATGAGCTAAATCTATTTCAGGATCCTCATCCCCTATTCCTGAGTCACGTGGGGCGGCGTTTCCACACCATTCAGTCAGGTGAGCAACGCTACCCATTAAGGACACCCACAAGGAGGCCATTCTGGAAGATCAGTAAAGATCTTGAACAGATGAGGCCCTGACAATCCTGAAGGCACTAAGTCCCAATGCACCCTATGAATATTGAAGCCTTTTAGCTAAATAAAATATTCGGTATTCTTACCCATTTTCCCATTTCCGCCTCAGCGCTCTTTCCAAATTTTCCAGCTTTGAGCCACCGCAAACCCTGGCGCCAGTCTGAAGAATTGTAGCGCTGACTAATATCATTAAAATTTTTTATTTAGTTCTGAGATGGTAACTGTGAAAATCAAGCAACATTTGTGTCTTTTTGTAACCCCACATTGCACCTTATTCTTCATAAATAAGGATAAATTATTTAAAAATTTAAGGCAGTTATCTATTCAAAAGAGCTAAAAGCCCATTTAACTAATATTTATAACTCCATCTCCGCTTTTATAAGAGACAATAAAGAAAATATCATCAGCATCTGACAATTGATTGAAATTATATAATAGTAACTTATTCAGGTTGCTATTTTGTAAATGTCTCCTGGGAGAAGAGGTTGCCACCTAAATCTCCAACAGCATGTTAAAATGGAAGTCCAGATTTTCCATCATATAAATGAACTTCTTTGCAACTGAATAATATTGAATCTCAATTCTCCATTCTAATAACTCACTTGACGGAGGAGGTCTACACTTTCAGAGAATGAAAACTGAACAGCAATATTAGTTGAGGGCCCTAGGATCCAACAGACCTGGAGAGCCCTCCATACCATATGGCCCCATGGGACCTTATGGACTTATGGGACCTGAAGAATTATTGGCTCCCTGAGAACCCCCAAGAACTAATGATCCTGAAGGCCCCATGTATCATGATTTGCTTTCATAAGGTAATGTTCTAGACTACTTAACAGACAATCCCAAACACAAGACCAGGAAAAAGATGTACAACACACCAGATAGGGTCAAAAATGAACATAACTTACTAATGAGTATAGAGATTACTGACTAAGGATAAGAATACTCACAACAGGAGTTTTGTAAGGTGCCATGGTTCTAAAACAAGCGCCATCACTGTGAAATCCACAGACTCATTACTTTTGTCATAAATTATTCAAGAATTCTAAAGTAAAAGTAAAAACCATATATTTGGCAATTATGACTGGTGAAATTAACAAGGAGAGTTGCATATAAAAAATTGCTAATAGGGTGAAACATATGCTGATTGGATGTTAACAAACAAAATTTTACATATTGAAACCCATCCAAGGATCAGAAGCTGAAAGAAAAAACCCAAACCTTTAGGTAAACCACAGCTGAATCCTTTTCTAATGATGATATAAATTAGAGAGTCATAGCCTTTAAGATTAATTTTTGATATTAATAAATTAAAGCTAGAAGCTTAAAAAAAATAAAATGAATTGGTCTGCAATGCCGCAATTTTAAACTGATTTTAAACTTTTCATTTTTTTTTGCTCATTGATTTATTTAATAAATTTTATGTGAGATGACTCCCAATTTTCCTTAAAATTAAAAATATAAGAGAAATGTTACGTTCAGAAAAAGCCTGTATAGTGACACCCTGGGCCTCCATGCCCTCTTGTACCTACTAAGGCAGTTCCCTATCCATGAGACAATTCAATTTTAGACAGTGACTGTATAACTTGAACTAAGATTTAGGAGCTAATACAAGAGCATTCTGTTTACTTTATGAGAATGAATATCTTGATGCTAACCTGACTGTAAATTTAGGAAGGAAGAAGTATACAACATATGCAATTTTTATGACTCCACTGCAACTGACTAGCACATAATCAAAAAAGCTGATATATAGCGTTGATAACTAACTTCCCAAATATTGGTATTGAGACGTACACCAGAGATGTATAAAATCATGTAGACCATAAAGAGATTGCAAATTTTATGAAAGGATTAGTGATAAAAAAATCTCAAGAATTGACAAAAGCTATCCTCCTTAATTCAATATGTTATCAATGAATTGAGACTTTAACTCAGTCTTCATCTAAATCTTTACCTATGCGTTGGCGTTGAGGATTCTAATGATGGGTAATCAACTTATGCAGCTTATATTTTGTTTCCCCTCTGATGAGGACTATATTTAAGACTCCATTTAAAGATAAATAGGCTCCTTTTTAGTAAGTATTGCTTTGTTTCTGAATATCATTAAATGTTATTATTTATAAAGCTGATTGTCAGGAAGGTTATAATTTTAACTCATGACTAAAGTGTTTTACCAAAGTAATCTTGGTACCACAAGTGACTACTATTACTATTTTTACTATTGTAAAACCGCCTTATAAAAAATATTGGAAGTGACTAAACCATTTCAAACCCCAAAAAGTGTTTTATGTTTGTACTTATGTAATGTTTATTTTTAATTGAGTTCATATCTTTAGTTTATTAGGAACAAGCTAGAGTGGCTTAGAATTAAAAACCTTTTTTAAAGCTTGTTAAAATTGGCGCAAAGGCGACAGATCTCAATTGCACAGGTTATAACTATAAAACAACAATACACTGTTTGATGACAGTAGCCTTACCCAAAAACATTACAAAATCATAAAATACAATAATATAGGCGGTCTATTAGTCAAGGGAGAGATATCACTGTAGTATCAGGTACTGCCAGTGGCTCCAGGGCTTACTCAAATTTTCGTCCTGCTAGGCTCTCTAAACTCTTCTACTGGAAAAAAGTCCCCCTACAATTGGCATTAATTTTCAGATATGTTAGTTCTACGGGATTTGACATTGGCGCTTTTCTTTTTACTAAGCAGCGTTCTAAAATAGTTATTCTAAAATTATTATATCTAAATTGGTCCACAAAGATGAAAACTAAGGCTCAAAGTATTTTTCCCAAAAAAGAGAAAATTTCTCCAGACATAATCAAATCAAAGACGAACAGCCTTGTAATGTAATGGTCCTACATGTGCTGGTTTTATACTGTCATGAGGAGCGGAATAGCATAGTTTCACCAACTAAAATAATAGGCAATAGAGTATCATGGCCACTATCAGGATTTAAGATGATGAGCAAGCCATAATACCTGCTCCCAAGTCAAGCCTTAACTAATCAGATCTTAAAATAATGCAAACAGAACCCTATCCTGAAGGCACCATAACCAGATTCAATCAGGAAGCATCACGCATACAAATTGATGTAATCACCTTCAGAACCCTGTCTCAGCTTCTCATATCATGAGAGGTGCATCGCCCACCACTGAAGTCACGAGGACAATGCAGTACAATGAGGTACTTTCCAGGAGGTTAATCCAGAAGGCAGTAAATGATCCTGATCTCGTGGGGCTACGAAGGTCCTAAGGCACCATGTCCCCATGCGCCCTATAAATATTGACACTTTCTAACACATTAAAGTAGTATATATTCCCTCCAGCTTTAGGTTTTTGACCTCTCCTTAATTTTTCAGCTTTAAGCTCATTTTCAGACTTTGGCAACATTCAAAAAAAATTTATTACGCCAATAGAAGTGGTGCTCACTACAGGTGCTCTGAGCTGTCCTAAGTGAAAACGTCTATCACAAATAATAAAGAGTACTAGCAGCCATAAAGATCAATCGATGATTGGTTGAGAAGCGTTGCTTAATGGATTAGTACCTCATGGTATGAAGTGCCGCCATTGCAGGCTGTTAGTCTAAAATTCCAGGCCACATTCCAGTTCTCCCTGCCCTCAGTTGACAGTTATCAATATCAACTTCAGTACAAAAACCTTACCAATATTGTCCAACAATTAATGAATGGCATCTACTCCATGGGTGCCCTCTCCAGCAGCTCCTATGCCTCTTCTGTGCCCTCTACCATGAGGTACCTCTATACCTCAGCCCAGCTTCCAGAAGGAGAACTTACCCTAGGACCTGAATGCTACCTTTAAACTTTGTTCACCCACTTATTCATCACCTTCTCCAGTTAGTTGAGCACCACCATGAAGTCTCCTAACAACTGAGGCTCACCCAGTCCTTACAGTCCCATGTCGCTGATTTCTACAACGCGGACTCCTCCTTTGTCCACAACAACCATGAGGCCATTATGATAATCAACGATCAATCAACAAGGCCTGAGGCCAAAGTGAAGTGATGGATAGCAGAATCTCTGGGTATCTCGAGGACCCACTGCGTCAGAACGTCCAATTCCTTGAGGCTACCTAGAATCAGTGCCTCCTCCAAGTTGAGGATTTTGTCATGTTTACATGACTTAATTGAGGGAATCAAATGCAAAAAACAAGACTGGGAGTCAGGAGTCCCAAAAGGTCAAGCTACATGGCCTCCATGACTTCAAGAACACCTTGGATCAACGCTGGGTGCAAGCCATATATAACCAAGTTGGTCCAGGTGAGTTGTGTGATGCCCAGCCCCATATTATAGCATTGGAATTAAATTAGACTAGTTACCTTCTTAACCATGACGGTTTGGTTAATTTTAGGAAAATGGGAGGTTTAAACCTCTTTCGATTTTTGAAATTTCTAACTTGGGTTGTACTTGCCTTCAATTGATAACTCAAGTTTTGTTAATTCTAGATTTAGTACCCTGCTCAATGGAAGTATGCATTTATTATTGAACCTGGTCTTAGAACCACTTCCACCAATTGATGATTCCAGCGTAATTGTTTGAGTATGATTCTTTGAGACCAAACTTCCTTGTTGGTCACCTTCCTTATTAGTAAAGCCCCTCGTTAGTTTATGTTTTTTATGTTAACTTGAGCGAACCTGTGCGAGGACCTCTTAAAGTAGGTCTCTAGCAATTTTAGCCGTTTTATTCACAAAAATTTAACTATTGCATCTGGTGCACCGCTGTGCCACCCTAGTCCCCTAGACCGAGGCATCCTTAACTCCAGCCCAGATAACCGCTTGGAGATGGACTCCTCTTTGAGGTCCACCCAAGTCTTGTTGTTGGTAGATACCTATTATTCTATAACGCGTTGAACACCCTCGCCTTATGTTACTTTAGCTCCAGCACCCTTTGCAGGGCTATGCTCACCATAGCACTGACGACTAGTTCCCAGGCGTTGGGGATGTGCACCATGCACCACCTCGTTGGGAACTGGAGAGTTATAGACACTCTCCTGACAATAGACGACCAATCTATTTTCTTTACGTGCACCAGAATTATCTGTGTGGGACTTTTGCAAAGTGTGAATTGGGTGCACCAGCTGTTGGTCATAGCCGCGGTGGTGATATACCACCTTTTTCTCATTTTACTAATGGTTGGAGCATCTCAGCGTTACTCTTGCTACCTCCAACTGAGAAACCCCACCATTCTTGCTCATACATGGTGAATTCAGACGTTTTGCAATCTAAGGGTCATGATTCCCCAACTTTACCCCAAAATCAACAAACCCTAATTTTAAAAAATGATTTTTTATCATCACGTTTGAATGGTGTAGGCATGTTCATAAACAAAGAGCCTGGTGGTAATGGCCTTGGATAATGATACATAACCCAGCACTGAAATGGGTATGGGGTAGTTTACAGCCCAAAGCGCGTTCTATAATGACGTTTTCTTTATAAAAATGAGACTAATATCTTCTCTTATGGCTCTAATATGGAGCTTATTTCTTTATACCAAATCACCCTAGAGAACCCACGCTTGACCCCTACCATGATCCGCAGAGCACAGGAGGTGGAAAAAAGTTATTACTTCAATATAAAAATGTTTATGCAATTGCTGAAGATATGGTGGGATATGTGACCTCATTAGTAAGAGTGGCCAACTATTCCTCTTCATTCTATGATGCGGAAACATACCCTGGAGTCATGCTTATGCCTGAAGATTTTTATGGTGAAGTGTTGGCGTTGTCTGCAATAAATAAAGACCATTCTAATATTTTTTGTTGACTTCTACCTTTTCATCCCCTTTAGGGAAAATCAGCACAACTATTTTGGTGGATAGAGGAGCCTTTGAGAAAATTTATTGACTAAGACCTAGACGACTACCTTGAGCTGAGTTACTTACCAGGTGGTTTGGTTAGGGAATGGCTTCCCAAGGTATTCCCACACTGAAAGTTCTGGGGTTAGTGGATTATCAAGTCGGCCAATATCACTTGTATTACCACTTCCAAGCTACCAAAAATCTCTTGTACCTCATCATTTTGGGTGCATAATGGTGAAGAAAGTTTGACGTCAGAACCAACTTGAAATAAGATACCTTGTCCTTAACTATAAAGAATAGTCATTAATTAGTTGTCCCTTTTTCTGAAGCAAACTCTCAGGGACATCTGCCCCACTGGCCCAATATCCACACACTCAGTATTGCTCCCTTGCTGAAGCCCTCTCTGGAGGTACCCTTACCTTCCTGTTTGAAGTGCTTGGAATATTCGTTTGATGCACCTCAGCCAAATTACTACCAGCTCATTCAAAGTTTGATTGTAAGTTCAAGCTCACTGTTGATATGGTGCATATATCTTACCTGATTTACCCTTTGACTGTATGGGTGAAGTGGCGTTATATGTTTGGGTAAGAAGCAGCTAGCTATAGGCGCAATTTTAAGCATACTTACCGGTATGCTCCCCACTTCTCTTTGTGGAGAAAGCCAATGGTACTTTAAGCCCATGCATAGATTATGGGAATCTCAACAACGTCAAAGTACCAGACCTACATCCCATCACACAGTAATCACATATTACACGCTATGTGGAGAAGGTGAAAGTCTTCTCCAAATTATATTGTTTAAATGCGTTCAATAAGATCAAGATCAACAAGGTCTTGGAGTGGCTACCCATTTTCCATACAAAAAAGATATTTTCTAATAGTTGGGTTATGCCCTTTGGGCTTAAATGCCCCTGCTATCTTTCAACGCTGTATTGATGCGACTTTGGGGGATCTGCTGGGGTATGTGTGGTAGCCTACATGGATGGTAGTCTGGTGTTTTCCTCTGATCATGAGGCCCATAAAGTACACCTTTGGCAGGTGGTGGAGCGTTTAAGGGCAGCTAAGCTTATGCTAAAGACCTGTAAATGTGAATTCTTCAAGTCCAGGTCACCTTCCTGGGCAACTTCGTGTTTTCTAAGGCACATAATAGCTCCTGAAAAGGAGAAGGCAAATTCTGAGTGGCCTACCCCTGCTTAAGTTAAGGAATTGAGGAGTTTTTATGGATGTGTACGTTCATTAAAAAATCCAAGCCAAATCTTTCTGAGGTGGCAGCGCCCCTATATAAGGCTAGTGGTGTTAAGGTGCTCCAGTGGTCCTTCATTTTGCAGGATGCCTTCCAAGCTGTAAAGTGCACCCTGTTATCCATGTCTATCCTTCGCCATGTAGATCCAGTAAAATAGTTCATTGTGGTTACTGATGCCTCCAACTTCTCCATAGCAGTGGCCTTATTACAAGTAGGCGAAGATGGAATAGAGCATCTGGTGGGATATTTTTTCAGGTAAATGTTTTTTCTGGAGTTAAATTATGCCAATATGATAAAGAGTTATTAGCAGTAGTTGAGGCGTTGACTTATTGACGTTATCACTTGTATGGCTCATATTAACCCTTCTGCATATGTACAGATCACCATGCCTTATTGCATCACTACTGCGCAACTCATGTTTTGACCCCACGGCAGACCAGCTGGCATGAGACCCTGTCTCAATTTGCATTTTCTTATGAGTTTACTATGGGAAGGAGAATGGTTTGGCGGACGCTTTGAGCTAAAACCCTGCACTAGCTTTTGATCTTAAGGAGGTAGAGGTGCATAATACCCATTTGATAATTTTGCCAGGAAAGATTGTGTCTCAACTTCCTCTCCCTCAGCCCACAGTCCAGCACTTGCTCCTCTGGGAAATGTGGAGAAATACAGCATGTTCGGAAAGGTATTCCTTTTACATACTTTGTTGGCCAAATGTACTATAGTCCTTGCCAAGAGCGCGTTAAAACAGGAGGATATTAAAAGAGGTTATCATGTAAAGGATGAGATGGTGTGGTTTCAGGGGCGCCTACGGGTTCCTGCTGGATCACTGCGCCTGGAAATCATCTGGGACCATAATGATAGAATCACCGTTGGTCATTCTGGAAAGGCAAAGACTTTTGAGCTTATTCGCTGCATTACAATTGGAAGGTATTAGCCACTCAGGTAGGCAGGTATTGTAAAAAGTTCCTGGTCTGAAAACAAATGAAACTGAACTAACATCCTCTAGTGGGGTTGTTGGTACCAGTTCTAAAGGATGAAGGGCCTTGGACTTCTTTATCAGTGGATTTTATTGTGGATTGCCTGTCTTTGATGGCTACAATGGCTTTATGGTAGTAATGGATCATTTTACAAAGTTTGCCCACTTTATTCCCTGCAGAACCATGGTAACTAAGGCTGAGATAGCTAGGCTCTTCTTCACTCATGTGTTTGCTCTTCATGGGGTCCCCCAAGAAATAATTAGTGATTGTGGACCCAGTTTACATCCATCTTTTTAGAGGAGTTATTTAAGACTATTCAGATTCGCCCCTGCCATTCAACTGCCTATCACTCCTAATCATATGGGCAGACTGAACGAGTGAACTAGTGCCTAAAACAGTTTCTGTAGTGTTAAACTGCCACAGATCATTCAGATTGGGTTTCCTATAACGATCAAGTTTGACTCAATCATTGCATTCTGACTCATTTTCGATTTTCTGAATCTGAGTTGGATTGCTTTTAAATATTTGTGGTTCAGCCATTTGGGCGTTTGGTTGTGCCTCGCCCAAGTTGTAGATTAGGCTTGTGTGAGCCTAATCAATGACTTGGGTAAGGCCCCCAAAGCGCTGCCTTTAATAGGCATGCCTGCCCATTCTGAGGTTCACATCAGAATTCTAAGTCTCTTTTACCCTGAGCTTTCTCTTCTGGGGAGCATTGTTGGTTGCTCCCAAGAAAAGCTCTGTTAAATGGGCCCTTTTTATCAACTGAATAAAAATAAAGGCTGTTTTGGGGTTAGCATACC
>JAKSZP010010072.1:0-23843 GCA_022478985.1 Massospora cicadina | reverse complement strand
TTTGCCTCTGACGTACAACTGTCTATCACCCCCAATCAGATGGGCAGACTGAATGAGTGAACCATTGCTTGGAGAGTTCCTGCGGTGTTACACTGCCGCAGATCATTAATATTAGGTTTTCATCTCCCCATGCCCAATTCAGCTATAACAACGCCATACATGCATCAATTGGTTTTTCCCCCTTCTTCGCCAACTATTTTCAATCCCGCCTTCAGCATGGAGCCCAGTTGTGGATCTATGGTGGAAGTGGTGATGGACTTTGCAAAAATGATCAAGAAAGTACACCAGGGGGTGAACACAAACTTGGATGCGATTATGAAAGCTTATAAGGAGAATGCAGATGGGAAAAGACAGGTAGGTCCTGCGTACAAGGAAGGGTTCTCGTGATGCTTGATGCTAGAAACATCCCTATTAAGATTCCATGCAAAAATCTGGGACCAAAGAGGATTGGGCCTTACCGCATTGTCAGAAAGATGGGCCACGCCTCATACCAGTTGGATCTTCCTTCATCATTCTAGATCTTTGCCATCTTCAATAAAAGTAGGCTAACGTTATTTGAGGGCACTTCAAAAGAGACTTCTGAGGTTTATCTCGTGGATGGAATGCCGGAGTGGGAGTGGAGGAAATTGTAGCCTCACTCAGTTTAATAAGAAGGCTTGAGTACGTAGTGTCCTGAAAGGGATTTGATGCAGTGGGTAAACAGTTGGGTACAGCGTATGACTGCACCCATGTCCAAGACTGATTTTATTTTCCACGAGGATTTCTCCAAGGCTGCTGGACCTCAGTCAAAGCAAACTATTGACGCTATAAAGTTAGCCACAGCCCACAAGAACTTTTTCCTGGCGAAAGCCCCTGGAGGGGGGAGGGTGGAGCCCCAAAAGAACGAGAGGGTAATGTCATGGCTTAATGACATAATTGAGGGCATATATTGCAAGGATAAAGCTGGACGTCAGGAGGCCAAAAAGGTTAAGTTGGCTTGGCTCCCTGACCTTAAACATTCCATGACCAAAGATGAATATAGGGAAAAAATGCCCAGGTTGGTCCTGGGAATGTGCGTGATGCTTGGCCTAACATTACAGCCAGGAAGTTAAGACGCACAAGCTAAGTTCTCAATCTTGAAGGTTCATTACGGTTGCTGGAGGAACAGGGTTTCAAAACAAGTTCCATTTTTAATATTACAAAATTGGGGCAAGTCCAATTAAAATCCATGACTCAAGTTCAGTCAATTTCAAGTTACAGGACTCTGGCTGACAGTAGAGTACACCTATTGGGTTTATTAGTCTTAGCACCACTTTCGCCAATTGACAAATCGCCCCATTGCTTAAGTATGTTTCCATGAGACCAAAATTTCCTCGTTGGTTGACTTTCTTAATAAAAATATGTCATTAGCTTTACGCTTTTTAATATGGTTCTTTGGATGAACCTGTGCGTGGACCTCCTTGGGAGGTCTCTAACAACGTTGGTCTCTTTATTTTAACAAAATTATCAACCTTATCTGGTGCACCACTGGGCCGCCTTGGTCCCCTCCAGATTAAGGCATTCAAGCACCCCAGCACAGATATCCACTTGGGTATGGACTCCCCTTTGGGGTCCAACCAAATTTTGTTGTTTTTTTACAATTACTACTATATACCGCTTTGTACACCCTTGCCCAGGGTCCTTTGTGCTCCAACACTTTTAGCAGTGCCCTGTTCCCAATCTTGCTAACGACTAGTTCCCTGTAAGTGTGGCTGTGCATCCTGCACTACCTCTCTGGGATGAGAGAGTTACAGAAACTCTCTAAACATGGTGTCATCCCTAGCAGGATTACCACTTTGTTGTGATGGCTCAGAAACTAGGGTGATCACGACCTACAGTTCTGGTAACACCTCTAGCTTTGGTTTGATAAAGCATTTTAGTGGTTAGGTGAAGGTGCGTGCAAGAGGGCGTTCCGCCCAGATTATCTAAAACAGTTTATCAGGAATAAAGCCTAATAACAACAGAAAACTTTGAAAAGGGAAATTTTATAGTTTATTGAGAACCTTCAGCAGTCTTATATATACCTGATATTTCAAAAACTTGAAAAATAAAAAGGTTTTGAAGGGTTCTAAAGAGAAAAAAAATGAAAATGAATAAATGGTGAAATGGATAAGACAAGGGAGGGGATATCCACTGATTGAATGGCGTTCTTAGCAATGTGACAGTGTTTAAAATTTGAATTATTAACATATCTTTTTACAGCATGAGGCTAAGAGGTCAAATTTCAGTAAGTTGTTGAAGGGAAGTTGTTTTTTATCTAGGTATCTTAAGTTTTTTTTTAGTACTAGATGGTCCCAACCTGAGGGGGGGATTCATCGATGTTTATTGAATTACGCCTGGGCTCCTAAGAGCCTTAGGCGAGGGAAGGGGAGGGAGGAGGCATCGAGAAAGGGAGGGGGGTTTGTGCGCCAGAGCCGTGCTGCAGTGACAACTGAGCGGGGGAGGGTTGGCGACATAGTGCAGACCTTCAGGGCCATCTCAAAGTGTACCTGAAAGTGGGTGATCATGTGTGGAAGGGTCCACACCTGCTGGTCAAAGGCAGCACGAAGGAAGGAGTTATGGATGGTCCAGATGGCTGTGGAATAGGCGAGGACATGGAGGGGTCGGTGGAAACCAGGCAATGTCTGCTCAAACATGAGGTCTTGCACAGGGTGTCCAGACCAGGGCTGAGCATGGAGGAGCGCGCGGGCCTTTGGCCAAAATGCGGTGACACCTGGACAGGTGAAAAAACGATGGAGGTGGGAGTCAATAGGCTCCACACAGCGTGGGCAGCTTTGGTGCTGGAAGGTAGGGCCAGTCCGGTCCCCTGTCCTGTATGAACAGTGGAGCACCCTCCATAAGGTGTTGGACACCTTTGCTGACAGGATGGGGTGATAGACGTCCTTCCACAATTCCTTAAGGTCAAATATCACGGAGGGAGGGAGGAGCTCAAGGAGTCTTGGGCGGATGGGAGGACGACCTTGGGGGTTAAGGCGAGTTGTGACAACTTGTCCATTGTGCACAATTGCATGGCGACGGGGGCTGAGGCCAGGGCCTTCCCTTTTGTATGGGAAGGCATGGTGGATCCGCGCGCCTACTAGTTTCAGGGCAAGGAGAGCCTGGTTCCAGTAGGGGGATGAGGATGGTTTTAGGCAATGGCCTGAGTGGTTTGTGAGCCACTCCCCTAATGAGGTCAGAGATGCTCTAGGAAGACCCAGGGCTGCTGACACTGACTGGCGGAGGGCGGGCGCCCATTGGGGCATGGGGGTCGCGTCCCAACAGACAATCGGCCATAGGAACTTCAGGAAGATTGTGGTGGCGTGGGATCGCGTGTCCAGAAGCCCTAGGCCCCCTTCATTGCAGGGTCGGGAAATGGTTGAGAGGGCCATTGGTGGATGGTTTGAGCCCCAGATCCAACAGCGAAGGAGTACATTGAGCCGCGTATAAAAGGCATCTGTGAATGGGCAGACGTGCGCTAGGAACCAGACTTTGGAGAGGAGGAACACATTGGCCATCAGAGCTCGACCCTGGGGGTGATGTGCCGCCGGTTCCAGCTGGCAATCCTGGAGTTAACTGCTGCGAGGAGCAATTCCTCATTGTCTTTTAGCGCAACTCCTTGTTGGTTGGTGAGAACGCCCAGGTGACGGAAGGTACCGCGCTCAGGTTCAATACCAAATGGTGGGGGGAAGGTGGGGGAGCCGACCTGTACAACTGTTGTCTTGGAGGTGTTGACCATGGCGTTGGACGCCTTGGTGTACCTCTCAATGGTCACAGCAGCGAGGGCAACATCCCCAGGGCAGCCAAATGCAATGGCAGTGTCATCTGCAAATGCCATGGTGCGTGTGGGGGCTTTACCTGGGACCAGAATCCCTGTTAGCTTGTCCTGTAAGGAGGCCAAGAGGGGGTCAAGGGTGATGTTAAAAAGGATAGGGCTCAGGGGGTCCCCTTGCCGGAGACCTTGTCCAACTGGTACTGCCACTGTAAAACCCATTGGCGCCAGGACTCTGGTGTGGAGCTGGTCATAGAGCGCTGATATCCAGCGCCTAGCTGCGGGTGGGAGATGAAAGCGGGCCAGGGAAGCAACAATATACTTCCAGGCTACCCGATCATATGCTTTCTCCATATCCAGGAGAGCCACAAAGCCATTCACCTTACGAGAGTTAGCAGTCAAAGTCACGTGAAGGTCATTATAGTTGTCCCATAACGACCTCCCCGGAATAAAACCGTGCTGGGATGGGGAGAGGCGAGGTGACACCCATTTGGTGATGCGGTTGGCCAGAAGCTTCGTGAAGAGCTTGTGGTCTGTGTTGATCAACGCTATGGGGCGCCAGTTCTCCAGGTTCTCACGGTCTGACTTCTTGTGAATGAGGGTCGTGATTGAGCCTATGGAGTCGGGGAGGACCTCGCCATTCACCAAGAGTGCAGCGAAGAGGTCGCGGAGGGTTCTGGCTATCACTGCAGGTTCCAGAAGGTACACCTCGAAGGGTATTCCATCTGGGCCTGGGGCTTTAAGCCGTGGGGATTTCAGAAGGGTTTCCATCACCTCCTGGATGGAAATAGGCGCCAGTAGAGCCTCATCAGCCCGTGGGTCAATGGGCGGCTCTGAAGCCCGCCACAGGAAGTCTTGGATGTCCGATGGGTCCACCTGGGTGGCATGGAAGAGGCTGGAGTAGAAGCGGTGTAGTTCCTGCGTGATTTCCTCCTTATCTGAAGTGGTTGTAGTGCCAATCTTCAGTGCATTAATATCCTGCGTTGTTGACTGGGCTTTCTGTTTCTGAAAGAAGAAGCGGGTGGGGCGTTCCCATTGAGCATAGTAACGAGATGTTGTAAAGTTTGCTGCCCATTCTTCCTGCAGTGTGAGCTCCAAGCGGAGTGCTTCCTGCGCCGCTTCCCAGTCTTCCAACCATCTGGGAGAGGGCGAAGGCTGGCAGTTTCGCTCCAGATGTCTGATTCTGGCTTCCGCCCTTTTGACTCTGGCACGAGCTGCAGTCATCTGGGCTTTGGCACAGTTGTAAGCAACGCGGGTGATGCCCTCCTTGGTCACCGCCCATCTAGCCTTGTGCACAAGAAGGTGGGGTGGGGGGGAGGTAAGAGTCTCCAGGATGGTCATAGACAGCTTCTCCTTAGTGAAGGGGTTGTTGAGAAGAGCTGGGGCAACCCTAGGCCAGAACCTACGCGACGGTCTAAGTGTGGTGGTGAGGACAACGGTGAGTGACCTGTGATCACTCAGATGGTTGTCACGAGAGATGGGAGAGGAGACGCGGCCAATTAGCAGGGGGCCAATCAGTGCCATATCTATGCGTGACGCTGACTGGAAAGCTCCTCCATCATACTGGATCCTAGTCATGCAACCTAGGCCAGACGCGGAGGGTGGAAGCGCATCTATAAAGCCACTCAGGCGAAGGAAATCCTGGAGGCGACTTGATCCAGGGCGTTCCTTTGCTGCAGGGGGGTAAGAGTCACGGACGCGACTTATGGTTGTGTTGAAATCTCCTAAGAGGAAAGTATTCCATGTGAAATTGAGTTGGACGAGCTCTTCCAAGAGCCGATTTTGCTCCTGACTTGCATTAGGCAGGTAGATGCTTGCAGCGAAAAAGGAGAAGTCAGGAGTGGTGAGTTTGGCCAGTATGAGGCGGCCACCTAGATATTGTGAAAAAGAATGGGCTTAACCTGGGGATTCAAAGCAATAAGGGCGGCATGGTTTGTCCAGAAGGAGTTGCCCCCAAACTGTTCATTCCATGCAGATTGTTCGTGGGGGAGGATATGGGGCTCCTGGACAGCAGCGATGTCAATTTGTGCTGACCTGAAGTTTTGGAGGAGGCGGGCTCTCCGCTTAAAGTCCCGCAACCCATTTGCGTTGATGGATTGCAGGGCCAGGGTGCTGCCATGGGGACTCGTAGCTGTTCCCCTCCATGTCCTGGGGGTTGCCAGCGCTTAAACCTGCTGCTGTGAGGCGGTTAGTTTTGAGTCCTTTAGCTTGACTATTAGCTGCAATCCGTGAGGAGCGTCGAGGGTTCTGAGGGGAAGGAGAGGGTGGGGGGCGGAGGACTCAGTAAGCCAGCCTAGGATGCTGCCCCCGCTCCGTTGCAGGGGAAGGACCTGAGGGTGCTCAATGGTGACCTCCGCGGTGTCCCCATTTGATGATTCTGAGTCCATATTCACTTCCTCCAACACTGCAAAGGATCCGCGCAAAATTGACTGTGGGGTTGGGGTAGGACTCTTTGAGGTGGCACTTCTACCGCAGGCCGCGGGTTGCCAGTCCATGCTGGTGGGCATAGCTCCATTGGGAGCTGAGGGTTGATGCAATAAATCGCTGGTGGAAGTTGGTGGGGGTGCCGCGGAGCCCTGAGTGGGGTGGCTGACGAGGGGCACCCTGTGAGAGATGCCTTGCGCTTGGTGAGAGAGGGAGTTGACTCTGGGAGATTGGAGGGGTGCCCACTGGAAGGGGGGCATGAGCGCGAAGGTATCCCATACCAATAGTGGGGTTAGCTGTTTCAACTGCTAGGCGTAAGGCCTCAGGGGACAGGTCTTGAACGGGAACCCATTGTGTGGGTTGTGGAATTGCTGCTGCGGCCACGTGGGATCGTTTTTGGCCTGGTTTAGGCCCCTGGGTGGTGGCTAAGAGGGCTTGTTTTCGAGCTGTGCAGCCACTATACAAGTGTCCAAGGGCGTTAAACCATGGACACCGGGGGCGCGCCTGATCAAGGTCGACAAAAAGATCTCAGGGCATGCCCCAACTACCGCCACACGAGGAATAACCTCAATGTTGCGGGATACATTGGGGGAGGGGATGAACGACGCCCTAACAGTGCGAGCTCTTTGAGTGGGAGCATAGTAAGAGGGGACGCTAAAGTCCACTGAAAGAACAGACCCAAACTCCATTAAACCACGATGGAGAGCCAGTTTGAGAGACTCAGGATCAACAGTTGTTTATAGGTTGGAAAAAGTAACCCATGAAATTTTCTCCAGGTGAGAGCGTGTGCGGGAGATGCGAAGAGATCCACGTGGAATAATGACCTGGAGGGTGGCAGCATGGTCAGCAAGGGC
This sequence comes from Massospora cicadina, assembly GCA_022478985.1. NCBI lineage: Eukaryota > Fungi > Entomophthoromycota > Entomophthoromycetes > Entomophthorales > Entomophthoraceae > Massospora > Massospora cicadina. The sequence goes on along the minus strand of JAKSZP010010072.1, from coordinate 16,799 downwards.
AGCTTCAGTGAAGCCCACATCGATGTAGTGTCCCTCCACTGATTCATGGATGGTGGTGTTAATTGGAAATGTCTCCGCAATTGCTGCAAAGTATGAGAAGTAATCCTCTGTATAGAATTCAACAGGGTTATGCCCATAATAAAGGCGAATTGTGTGGGAGAGGACTGAGCGAGGTAGAGCTTTTTGCGCTCTAGTTTCAGCCCATTTCTTCTTAACATCAGCAATAAATGCCACTTAACGGGGATCAGCTTTGGGTAGCGTTGGTGCCAGAGGTTTTTGCCACGCCCCAGTGGCTCCTTTGGTACGTTTGTGTTTGCTTTGGGCTGCAATCACAGGTTGAGTGTGAGCTGGTGGTTTGAACAAGTTTGTGGAGTTCCCTTGTTGCTGGAATGTTACAGCAGTTGCTGGCGTCATATTAAATTGAGGGGCGGATTGTTGGGCCTCGCTAAATTGGGGAAGCCCATCCAGATTGGAATTAACTCCAGCCAATTGGGAGGAGGGCGATGTTTCATCACCATCCCAATCTATTTGGGTAAATTCAGCCCGAGTATTTTCTGTGATTTCGTGGGCAAAACTCACTGGCTGATTGGTGAATTGGTCGTTTTCAGCATATGGAGATAAAGTGCTGACTTGAGAAGTGCCGATCATGGGGTTTAAATGGGACGGGTGAGATTGGAACTGGTGTGAAGTTCCAAAATTGAACTATTTGAATCCTCAAAGGGAAGAGTAGATTGTCCCAATTTGGTGCTTAGTGAACCAGAATGTGCGGCTAATCCAACCTTACATCTGAGGGTTTGGGGGCCAGGTAGCTGGGTATCGCCCCTCATGGAGGGAGCCAGAAACATGGCGTCAGCAATTATAGATGGGGCTGAATTAGCTGACACAATGGGGGATGTGAATGCCTGGATGGGCTGAGTTGCATTCAACTGAGCAGGTGCCATTAAAACAGTGTGGGTGATGGCCTCCTTGGTTTGAGGGGGCCCAGCGGGTTGGTGGGAGGCAGCGCACACAGAGCTGTTAGGCGTGCAGGTTGCAGAAGTGCGATCAGGTGAACTGGCGCTAGTTGAAGTAGCTCCAGGTTGGGGGGTGGTGCCTGCTTTCATGGCTGCTGCTTGAGAGCGGGTGATTCTGGTTGACCCTGAGGTGGGTAACTGAGGGTTGCTTCGTTTGGGGGTAGTGCTGGCTCGTTTAGCATAGCCTGCGGGTTCTTTTGCGGGGTTTCCCACCATATTTGCTAATAGTTTTCGTAAATCTCTTTAGTGGAGCTAAATTTCACGCTGAATTGATTTTCAAAAAGTGATGCTTAGCAGAAAGAGATAGTTAGGTATCTTAAGTTTTTATCATGTCAAAAGTCTGTTTTACCCAGCACCTTTTGTGGGTGTAATTTAACAGATAATATTGTTTATTTAAGGTAAGCCAACCATTAACATAAGATACAATATCAGGTTATATAAATTGGTAGATGGCTATCAATAAGTATAGGGGTAATCAAACCAAAAATAACATAAAACTATTGACCCTTTGCTTGAAACCAACTGGACCTATTGAATTAACCTAAAACCACAAACCGCTTAGCAAAAACCATTGAAACTATAAATTGACTAACACTTACTACTTACTAGAATGATTAACTTATTGATTAGCCAAATGACCTCCAACCACATGGCAAAACTATATAAGCTATTAAACCAACTGAATATCAAACTGCTCAGGAAATAATATACCAATTGGTAATGAGAACATATTTAAATTTTTACTTATTACATACAAAATTTTTATCTTCCTATGAAAATTAAAAATCCAGCATCAAGTGCACATGGACCCCCTTTCATCCCCCTATATACAAAATTTTTAGCTTTACATGCTGTAGTTTTATCTGGTATTGCGCATACTCACATTTGATTTTGTTATTATAGATTTGTGTCACTTGCGTATCAATATTTATATAGTGCTATAGTTATGGTTAATTAATTAAGTTTAATAATAATTGTAAAAATAGTATATGTAAGATATATAAATCATTTAACTTTCTAAGACACTACTTGTAATTTGACATTTTACTTTATGTGGTACTAAAGGACTAATTCTGTTTTTTGCAATATATCAATTTTAGCTTTAGGAACTTATTATTGTGAGTTATAAAAGCAATCATAAGAAATTAGGTTAAAATCCAAGGAAAATCAAAATATAAAGTTAGAGTAGTTTTTGGCTTACATGATAAAGCTAATTAATGACTTAAGAAATTAACATATAATTAGAATAAATGCTGTATGAAGTACTATTATGATATTTTAGCATAGGTAACACCAATTTTTGGGTAAAGTACTGGGACAACTTAATAAATTTCATTTTTGTTTACACACTTTTATGCAAAGACCATCATAAAAATATAGGTAAGACTTTATTACTTATCTTGAAATCTTTTATACAACAAAGGTTTAATTTTAATAGAATTTGATGGCTAGGATTGAGGGTCATTAATGTTTTTTTATGATATATCTGCAACTTTTAGCTAAGGGCTATTGATAGGTTTATAATTTCAGAAGTAAATCAATTAAATTATCCAAGGCTTTTCTCTCTGCTCCAGCTCTCTTTTGAGCATTTTTAAATGAGAAGTAAAAAGAAAATTTACCACTCCACCTCACCATGACACCACTACACAGATGTCCTCAGCCCCACCACATGCTGCTCCCAGGTGAAGCAGCGTTAAAATCCTCTAAGTATTTTTTGCTCAGCGGGCAAGCACTTGTGGCCTGGTTCATCCAGTCAACCCAATCCTTCAGGTCAGTTCATTCTCCTGTGAGTTCTCGCTTTGCACGTTGCATAGGTCACCCTACTAAATCCAACCCTAGTGCCCTCCCACGCTCAAACTTTCACTTCTACCTTCACGTCAACTATGGGCAATTGTTCCCATACACTGGCAAGGCTATTTCTAAGCTTTCTTCTGCTACCTTCAAACCAGCTGAGTTTTTTGACTTTTGCCCTTTTAAGGGCTACTTTGATATTGGGTTCTCATCCAAAGAGGTTGCAGCTGTGGCTGCAGCTAATTCATTAATATAAAAATATTTTTGTCTCTACAACTTGTACATGCCTTCCTACAGATACTATAATGGTGATATCTTTGTAAACATACCTTCTTATCTCCCTACCCATACATTATATAATGCATTGACGACAGGGCTTTCAGCTTATAGTACCAACCTTATTCTCCACTTCAATGTACCTACCAGTTCAGAGTGCCTTACTACCCCTCGCTTCACTACTACTGTTGACCCCACCACTTCTATATTGCCCAACAGAATCCCTCACGTGCTCACCTGCCCACAGAACCTGATCATTGCTTTTGGGCTAGGGTCAACAACGGTCAACACGTTTGTCACATCTGTTTTGCCTTAGAGCATAACAAGAAAGCTTGCTCTTGTACTGCTGACACCAAATCCACCCCTCCTCTTAGGCCATGTTGGCTGCTTATTTTTGGGACATTTTGCTGTCGCCTCCCCCCAACCCACTCAACCAATGGGCCAGTGCAAAGCTACTGCCTTCACCCAAAACTTTAACCACCTTCATTAACCCAGATATACCAACCAATCAGGGTCAGGCTTGGTCTAACGTACCCACCCAAGTGACATCTCATTTGCTCACCTATACCAAACTCCAACTGATGCTCCATTAAGATAAATTAGTATCCATGGGAACTATTGGATGAGTTTAGTGAATTGGGTAAAATTGTTCCATCCTCCCCAATGAAAAATAAAACTTTATTCAATTTTTTGAACTCTGATATTTGCCACTCAGTCCAACCTCAGGCAGTATATTCCTTAAATGAAGCGCACCATTCCTTAGTGACCATCAGCTTGCTGTTACAGCAGCTTCCTCCTGAAAATAATTCTCTCCAGGACGCCACCATCTAATATATCGCCATGGTGGCACAGGGTGTACCCAGGGTCAGCTTTCCCCTAGAATTTCTCTGCGTCGCCAAAACTGAAATCTCAGAGTTACAAAAAATGGCCAGTGATGCTGTAAGTATCGTTTATACCTTCTCCAATTTCACCCTCAGAAAAGGTAAGATTACCCCTGAAAGTGCCGCAAAGGTGTCCTATCTATCCAAACAACTCATGACTGCTGATCATCACCTCACTAATTATTATGAAGCCCTCAACACAGCTTGACTTGCTTTAGATGGCCCTCTTTTTTCACGTCTAGCACTTCACTAAGTGGATGCCCCACACCTTTGCTCATTGCCGTAGTCAGAGTCATAAGAGGAATAGCTTTATGTACCAAACCACCCCCTGCTCCCCAACCTTCCACCATGGTTTGTTAACGGTTAGCTGCTTCCCCACCTGGTTGGTGTGTTTCCATTTGGTTTGGTTTTAACCTGCTCCAAAAATTTTGATTTGTTAGGGTTTAGTATTTTCTATTTAATTATTCAGTATGTCCATCCCTGGTTGGATTACCTCATATTAATTCAAAATCCAATTATATTATCCAATGAAGTATGTTTCTGATGCTAAGTTTTATACAATGTGTAAATCTTTATATTTAAATGACATATTCTAAATGCAATATACTATATCTCTTAAGTTGTTTCCATTAACAACTATTTTAGATAATCCATATGAAGAGTAGATTATAGACTATATTTTTTTGGCCATATATAGATTATTAGTTCATCTGCAAACCAAAAGTATATTACATTACAATTACATATCACACTGGTCCACACTCAGAATATCTATGAGTCATAGTTATTTCATCTTTTGTATTGATGCAAAAAATAACAAGTATGATACCTAAACTTTAAGTTAGCGCCCTTACAAGGGCTATTTTGATATAGGCTTTCCCATCAAAGAGGATGCGGACGCTGCAGCAGCTACGCCCTTTATACAAAAATACCTTCTCTACCACCACCCTAACACGTCTCCCAGATGATACCACACTCGTGCTGACCTTTGCAAACCTCCACTCACACCTCCCACCTCAAAAACTATATGCGGAGTTGATGTCAGGGCTGTCCACTTATGGCACAAACCCCATCCTCCAATTCCTTGTCTCAAGTGGTGCTGAGCGCCTAGCGGCACCTTGAACAATGGCCACCATTACCCCCACCAGCTAAACATGACCCAGAACATTACACTGCATGCTTAAATCCCATCCACACCTGACCATTTCTTTTGGGCCTGCATTAACTACGGCCACACAGTTTGCCCCCTCTGCCATGAGTTGGACCATTCCAATAAGGCATGTCAATACAATTCAAACCCTGCGAAAACTGTCAATACCACCCATGAGGCCACACCAACGTCATTCAAATGGGGACCTTGGCTGCCCCCACCCCAACAGGCTATGCACTCATTGAATCTGAAGCAAAATCTAGCAACCCATGCCCAAGCCAATCAATTTACACCCATGACAACCAATCAGGCGCTGGCTTGGACCTAAATTTAATCCAACCAATTTCCCGCCCTAAAACTTACCCAACCCAAGCCACATATCACTGAATCAATCCTACTCAACCAAAATCCTTGGGACTTATTGGATGAAGTGAACAAAACTGGTGAAATTGTACCACCACCAGATTTCGCAATTAATATAGAATCTTATCTGAATTCAGACTTTGATGCCCCACTCCCGCCCAGACAATTTGTCCCTATTTTCACCGCTACCCCTTTCCTGAGTGACCATTAACTAGCTGAGATTGCGGTGGCTTCACCCAAAAGTTGCCATCTATGCAAAGCTGTGGCAGACTCTGTCACTGAATAAAAAGAAGAGCTGCATTTCCCCATGTTCCCTCACGATTTGCCTGCCACTTCAGAAGATAAAATCACCTGACTCAATGATGCTGCCATTGCCGTAAACAAGCAGGTTGCTGAACTGGCAGATTTTACCAAACCACATGCATCACCAGAGCCAACATTGCTAAATTTGCCCAGATTCCCAACTCCTGCATCCAAGCTGAACACCAGGTTGCCAAACTTGTAGAGGCTATGTTCCAGGCCAAATTGTCAGTAAAACACTCAACACTTATCTATTTCACCATGACCCTCATCCCGCGGATGCCCCAACCCACTTGCTCTCAGCATTGATACACATCCTCAATGATGAGCCCAATGATAATCTGCCTGACCCCCCCTTCCCCTCTGCCATGGTAGTATAAGCAGCTCGCCGCTGTGCCACCTGGTAGGCTATTTTCTCATCTTCCTTTTTGTGTCTCGCTGCTTGTTTTGGACAGTTGATTCATATTTTGGTTTGTTTAGGTGGAGTTTTCTGTTTTGGTAATGCCCATCCCCTGGTCGGCATACCTTGAATAAATTAAACTTTAAGTTAGCTCTCATTTTCTTAAATACAAGATTTCATTTTATGGATTATTATGTAAGAGATAATTATTATAAAGTTAAAAAAGTATTTTTGTTACAAATACAGATTGTAACACCGAGTAAACTATAGTTTGTTTCTAAAGAAGCCATTTTGTTTAAATAAACGTCATTTATTGTGCTTAGGAAAACTTATTTTCTCTTACCTCTCAGTGAATTACTGTATTTGATGTTTGTTGAAAATGGTCTGTTTAATCTTATGAATTGTTAATTTATCTACTTAATTTTATCTTTAAATCATATAAAGACTATGGCTTTAATTGAAATTTGCTATATCAATGTTTACTTATAGTAAAAATTTAAATAGATTAAATCACCCTGCGCCCATTTTTATATGCTTTTTTAGTATTTAGTAATAAGTTAAATTTGCATATCTTGCTTCAGCGCCTCCAAATTCTAGTAATCATGAATTAACATCAATCCTTAATCCCTTACTATTCAAATCTCAGTTCTCTGTTACATTGACTAATTCACATCATAGGCCTAGATTTGATATCAACTATCATAATACTATATTATCTACTACCTTGCCATCATGCTGCCGTAAACTTGACTTTGATAATATTTTTATTATATATTTTAACCATTTTACAGTGTCTTTGCTGTAATTGGCTTATTGCTACTAAGATCTCATCACTACTTCCTTCCAAGAAATTGTGGTATTTTTATATACAAACGCTTAGAGCATACCTAAAGACATTTTAGGAATGCAAAATAAGGTATCAAGGTTAGTGGAGCTCATCTGTGCTTGCAGATTGTCATTCAAATGTCATGGGAGAAGCCACAAAAGTAGACTACATTTAGAAACCAAAAAAAATCAACAAAAATATGTGAGTAATTATTTATTAGGAGTAAGAGTCTGAAAGGAAGAGTTCTGTACATAATTGTACATATAAATATCTCTGAACAAAGAGTCAAGAAAATTTTTCTAGCACTTGTGGTGACCAACCCAAAAGGGGGAGCTGCCACACATATTTATTTGCAATTGAGCCAAAAAGGATTATTATAAAAAAGATTCCAATATAGCCCCAGTTATCAGAATAGGAAGCCATATCAGATGGTGAGGAAGCTTTGAGGAAACTTTTGTCCAGTGCCCACTTTATCTGGAAGACCATGGCGGACATCATCAGGGTGGGTTCATCAGCGACATGGGGCATAAGGAGATATAGTTGTGAGTTTTCCCCCATTTATGAGGCTAGCGGTATCCATTGCCTCAACGTATTAAGCAAGTTGATGCTCAGCGAAAGTGATGAGAGCAGACACACAAGTGAATGACTTGATGCGCTGGTAGGTTTTGGGATAACTTGGGGTCAAAAATAAAAAGTTTTTTGCCATTTCAAGGCAAGCGCAGCTCGCACCAAAAGTGAGCTCCTCACTTTTATATTTTTCATCTTCATCAAAATTGGAGGTAAAGAAATTTGGGATGTGAATACCCTCAACTAGGAGTTCCATCACTCCATGGGGATGCTGGCAGGGGAGGGTGTTGGAATAGTCAGCTGCAGCTTCCACTGCCATTTTATTTATACTTTTTATAATTGGGAAGCCATCTTTAGAGCAAAAATGGCGGGGCACAAATTAGGATTAATAAAAAACTCCTCCAACGCAAAATCCGACCTGATATTGTATGGCTGGTCACTATCATTAATTTAATTGAGATACTTGAATGGATTAAGCTCAGTCAGCGCTGGCCAGCCACAAGAGTTGGTGCAACCGCAGAAACTGATTGGCTGTAAACAGTTAACTATGGCAGCTCAGTCAAAACCTTTTTAGCCATTGACTCAGGATTCTGTAACCTGTTCAAATTATTAAAAAGTTTAAACTTCTGTTTAACTACTGCTTTGGAAGCAGCACCAGAATTCCCTGAGGTTGGGGGTGGGAGGATCACGCCCATTCAAAGAATTTGGGAATGGCTGAAGCTGAACTGATGCCAGTGAGAGGGGCGGCAGAAACTGCAGGCACTTGTGCTTCTGAATGATACAAAATGAAGCACAAGTGGAAAATCGCACAGCCATTCTCAACCTGTACCCAGAAAGGGTGATCCAGGGCGGATCTGATTGCCATACAAGGGGGAATCACAATATACAGGCTGAGAATTTTTTTTGTGTCATATTCTTGTTCCTTGAGTCCAATTTTGGTCAGGATCAACTATCTTATATAGTAAAGATATAGCTCTAATTTTTCTGTAGACTAGTGTTAAATTTTGACTTGTTAGTAGTTAGCCTATACAGAATTATTAACTTAAAGGTTTTCATTCAATACATATGTTATAAGTTTGCCAATACTTTTTAGATACCCTGGAAAGGTTATACAGATTTGTTCCCACTGAGCAATGGACGGACAATATGGTGATTGTCAGTCCCAAGACATACTTAATGAATTGGGACCATCTAGTACTAAAAAATACATACTTAATGAATTTAATAAAATATGAAGCAATTCACTTTAACCACGCCACTTTATCTATTTTAAAATTGATAGCATATTCTTTATGCTCCGCTTCATACTTCCTACTAACAATCATCCTCCTTCAATCTTCTCATCTCGCTTATATATCAGTGACTTCAGTTGATACTGATCATTTTGCTTAGACTATTTTTTACTGTCTTATCCTCATTGGTTCATCCTCATAAATGTGATGTCTCAGTAGGGTCTATTATTCTTAGATTCACTATTGCCTTAATTCAAGGAGATCTACTATTTTTTTGTCATGAATTGACATTGCCTTATTGCCTTACATAAAGGCGATCCAATGACTATCCTTCCTGGGCTCAGTATCACCTTATCTCAAGGTTCTCAAATAATTTGTACATTACTAATTTCTTGTTGATGGATTTTAGCCAATTTGCCACAGCTATTTGGGCTTATTGTCCAGTCATATTAGAATCTCAACATTACCCCCCACATGACTAGATGGTAAATCTCCTATTGTTTATACACTGGAGGAACTTTGCATGCACTCAGTTAATGATCTGACCGCTCTTGGGATCCTTGATAGTATAGGTATCAATACCCATTTTATCAATTATATTGAATGGTCCAACCCAAATGTTGGTCAACTTATGCTTCTGACCGAACCCATGCTGATCATGAAACAGGACCATCTATCCTTCCTTAAACTTGGCTAGTCCAGTATGTCATACAAAAACAGCAGCTTGATTCTTTATCTTTTTGGCCAAACTGAAGGAGTACGGTTCAGTTATTATCTAGATTAAAGTGTTTCTAGGGTAGTTAGGTAGCATTAGTGATATTCCGCTAGTGTCTTCAACGCAATCAACAAGTAGTGCAGGTAGAGCTGAGTGCCATTCATATAGTAACTGGAAGGGACTCTTCCCTGTTGCAGAGTGATAGCTAGTGTTTTATGCAAAGACGGCGGTGGTAAGGAGAGAATGTCATCTGAAGGTCAAACCGTTACCAATTTCTGGAGTATGTTCACCAAGGTTCTATTAACTTGCTCACCCATTCCATTGGACTTGGGGTGATATGGGGTCATCAAAACCCTGTGGATAGCTATCAGCTCATTTAGCTTAGGCAGGATGTGAGAGGTGAAGTTTGTTCCATCATCAGTAAGGATGAACTGAGGGCAGCCATGTCACTGGATTATGCATTCCATTATGAACTTGGCCACAGTGACTGCTCCAAACTTCGTATCACCTGTGTTGCAACCCACCCGGTCAAGTTATCAATTGACACCAGAATATATCTAGAACAGTTTGCTTCTGTCAGCAGGTGCCCAACGACATTGATGGAAACTGTATGCCAGGAAAAATGCAGTTTCACTAGCCAGTACAAGGTCTTCTAACATTACGGCTTTTCCACTTGGCACTGGTGTAAGAAAGAAATTGTCTCAATCAAATCAAAGTTCATGATCTCCCAATAGTACCGAGGCTCAACAGTTCTAACGTCTTGCATAATCCAACATGTCCAACTGCCTTATGTGCATTAATAATAATGCTAGGCTGTGTTAATGGTCACAGGAAGTTCACCATAGAATCTTCAATTCTTTTGTACAGCTCACCGTTATAATGAAAGGTATTATCTCACATCTCATTTAACGCCTTTATGACTTATGGCGGCTTGTCATTTTATCTACTGCTGAGCATTTTGTTGTACATTACATCGCTCAGATCTGCTGTAACAGCAATCGTGGGTAATCTTGATGAACATTATGCATTCTGATGTTTTGCTCCTGGTTGGTGAAGAATTTTGAAGTCGTAAGCCTGCAGTTTGAGGGCCCATTGGGCTAGACGCCCTTCCAGCTCCTTGAGATTATGCCCAACGCAACAAAGTATAATATATTATGACATAAAGCTTTACTCCATGCAAATAAACCCAAAACTGCTTTTATGTGTAGATCACTGCTAAGCACTCTGCTCAGTCATAGTATAATTGCATTCATGGCAGTTTAAGCTCTGACTACAGTGCATAACAGGGTGCTCCTCTCCATCATCATCCTTTTGGGATAGAACCACCCCAACAGCGGAAAGAGATGCATCCATCTGAATGATGAACCTTTCATCAAAATTTGGGTAGCGTAGCACCTGCGCACTGATCAGTGCAGTCCAAATTGTGTCAAAGGAGCGTTCACAGCGTTCCATCCATTCAGTCATGGTATCCTTTTATGATAACTCAAATATTGGGCCTACAATACAGCTGAAGTTAAGGATGAAACGCCGGTAGTAGCTGACTACTCCAAAAATAACTGCATGTCTTGTTTACTGTTTGGCGCAGTCATTTTCTGGATGGCTGCCACCTTATCTAGTTGCAGTTTCAGCCCTTTTGAGTCTACCAAATACCCCAGATATTTCAGCTGGTCTCTGAAAAATTGACATTTGTGAGGCTTAATCTTGATGTTGGCCTCAGCGAGCCAGAGAAATACCTCCTCTAGATGGTTAAGATGCTCAGAAAAAGTTCAAGAGAAGACATTGATATTGTAAAGGTACAAAAGGACGCACAACTGATTAAGGTCGCCAAGGATAGTGTCCATAGCTCATTGGAACATAGCCAGGGCGGTGAATAGCCCTTGAGGCATATATTTTATTGAAAAAGACCCTTGTATGTGATTGCAGCACAATTCTACTGTTCTGCTGTGAGCAACTTGATTTTGCCTGTAACCCAATATCAGTTCCATCTCCAAGAAGTAAAGAGCTCCTCCTACCCAATTCTATAGCATTGTCATTCCACAGCAAGGGATACAAGTCCTTTTTTGGGATACTGTTGAGCTTCCAGTAGTCTATCACCACCTGATTGGTACCATCTTTTTTTTACAATTAGAACGGGAAAATCTCATAGACTCTTTGACAGTTTGAGCATCCCTTACTCCAACAGCTTATCAATTTCCTCAGTAACAACTTCTTTATATGCCCTTGATTGGTGGATTGACTGAGACATAATGGGGGATGATCTTTAGTGTCCAGCCGATGGACCACCCCCTGAGCACACCTTAATAATGGTCATGGACAGCAAAAATCTCTTTATTTTTTTAGAAAGAAATCCAACACCTGGTTTTTTGTTCTTCTGATAACCTCAATAAATTTTTGAACGGTACCACCATCATTATGCTGAGCTGTGGGTTGACGGATAGACCAAATTCATCCATTGACCTGAACTCATGAACCCAAAATACCTCCTCAACAATGATCAAGCGTAGTTACGCCAATATTTGATGCTGGCGTACTTTAATGGCTCTTTTTGTAGATTTGCTAGTTAAACCTTAATATCCCCATTTCCTGGAAGTATAATGCCTGAGGCCACATGGGGCTCAAGCCGCAATTGCTGATAAGGCCCAATGATCTCCCCATAGAGCCTAGCTGGCACTTCCACCTCTAACTTGATGTTTAATATTACTTGGTTTCCAGAGGGGATGGATATAGGCCCTGCAGCTCTGAAAGGCAGCCCTTGATATTTGTATATCTGCTGGTGGAGGGCTCAGGTCTTATTTTTTAGTTAATGGTAGTGAACCAGAATCACCCCATCACTATAGGCAATGTTGACATGTCCCATATTCACTAAATACTTTGTCACTCCTCTGGAGGTAAAGTAAATTAGGATCCGCTGCCCCAAAATTTCAAGAGGTCTTCTCCATCATGTCAACTACAGCACCAAAGTGTTGCATGAATGCAGTTCCAACTAAAAAGTCATAATTGCTGTTTGGTAACACAATTACTGGACTTACAATGACAATTAACCCAAATTGCAAATGTAGCGCTATGTAAGCTCCCTCAGAGACCGTGTTTACTTCTCCAGAAAGTCCCAACCATTCAATGTTCTACATCAGGTTTTAATATCAACTTGGCCACCAACTTAGTGGAAAGTATGCTGACCGGGGCACCTGTATCTATTAAAGTGTGGAATAATTGTTTGATTCAAAAATGTCACAGTATGTACACTCAGAATAAGAAGACTTTAGACTGTTTAATACATGGACATTTAAAGAATATCTTTTATAAGGACATCATAATCCCCTCACCAACTTGAGGGTACTCATTAACAATAGCGTCCACTGGGAGGGCGAAGTTTATGCATTTCAGGGAAGGCGCATCTGAGGATGGGCTTTGCTTGTTGAAAGAAACTTGTTCAAAAATTTGATAGGCGTACAGCTTAAGCTGCTCTTGAGGTCTTATATTCCACCGCGGCCTTGTCTTGCACTCATGTCAGTACATTTACCTCTCCAAACGACTGCTGATATAGAAACTCTTCATCATACTGGGGGACTTCTGCTGAATATACTTCAATAGGCTCAGGTGGGACGTTTGGGTTTGGGATAGCAGAGGTAGAGAGTCCCATCTCTACTTTGCTTCATCTTTTCCATGATAGTACTGATCCTGCTACACATAATGAACCTGGCGTTTAGGATAACTCTGGGCAAGTCCCATGGTGACCACCGTTAAAAAAATTTACTCATAGAGTCTGCGTCCTTGTTTATCATAAGTTGGGCCAGGCCAATAGTTTGATTGTTGGCAATTGGCGTAACCAGGTCCAGGCCAGTAGGTTGACTGCTGACAGTTGGTGTAAACAGGCCCAGGGCAAAAGTTGGGCTGCTAGAAAATAACATAAGCAGGTCCAGACCAGGAGTTAAACTGCCTGGGTCACTTAGCTTTAGGCGAGGTGTGTAATAATAAGGCCATGGGTTAATAGACTGAATCTGAACATGGCGGGAAAATTCCTCCAAATAAGAATGCTGGAGATGGCTGCAGTATGTTTCCACTCTGTATTGGGCGGAGTAAAGCTAGCAGATAGATGGCACAAAAATTGCACAATCTTGAGCAGAGGTACGTCATCCTCTAATACCAGAGCCATGGCGTTTTAAAGTTTGCAGTAAGGTTTCACCATGGAGCTCATTACAATATCCAAACAGATTTGGATAGAGTCCCTGCTCAGATTAAAACATGGGCTTCCATCATGAATTGTTTGAAAAAGCAGCAAGGGTCCTATTACGCTGAAACTAATGGTCAAGAACTCTGACTTCTGCTGCAACATCTTTGCGGTACCATCAAAAAATTTATAGCACAGTATCCTTCACTTTTTCATATGTAGAGGAACTGCTTGGAATATAGCAAATGACTTGGTCAGCGCTTCCAACATCCAAGGCAGATATCAGCATTATAGCCTTGCGTCAATCTGATGCTCCTTCCGCCATGAGCTCAAATTGTTTAAAGAACCTGTGGATGTTCCAATTGTGGTCAAATGGAGGCATCTTATCAATACAAAAATCCTCCTCCCTCTCATAGCTGTGAGCCTTGGAGCATACTAAGGAATTTGTCGAGACTCATAGGTGGTATCTAGTTGAGGTGCTAGTTTGTTAGGGCCAGCGGCGTATGGCTTGTTCGCTGCTTCAGGGGTAGCATGGGTCCCTTTGGAGGGCTTTACAGCCATCACCTGAGGGAATTGGTTCACTGAGACATAATCATCTCTGAGGCTGCCATCATGGGAAAAGTAGCTCACACTGCCTGCAATGTCAGTGAAAGGCTCCCCAACTGGGTACCCGGCCTCATATTCATCATAATGTAATTCTTCCCAAGTGGGCCCTTGTTGCTCGTCCACTCCCCAATGAGGGCGCTGAGGGTGGGAGGAGCTGTTCAGCTTCTGTTCTGCAAAGTGTAGTCACTTAGTAGTGTATCCAGGCGATTAGCAAGTTGCCTGGGTTTCAAGAACCCTCATTAGAAAGTGTTGTCAAGCTGGTTCATTACATCATCTCACTCCTGCAGGAGCTCATCCTGCTTCTTGAGCACAGCGTCTAAAGCAAGTTTAAGTTCTGCATATTTGGATGGCTCAGCGTGCCATGAGAATTTCCCATCAATGCAGGCCTGATGAAAAATGGCTGGCAACTGGAGAATTTCTATATTTTGGTGGTCTACAATGGGCCCCCTGTAATGAGCACCACTGCTATAATTTTGATGGTATTGTTGAGATATATTGGAAGGGTTGCACAGTGTTGTTCCATTATACAACAGACAGAAAATATGGGGATCACCAGTCCTTGAGAAAAACTTAAAGAATTCAATAAAATATGAAGCAATCTGCTATAACCACACCACTTTATTTTTTTTAAGTATTAAAGATTCTTTTTGCTCTGCTCCCTACTTCCTACTAACAATCTTCCTTCATTATTCGCATCTTACTTATATATTAGTGACTTCAGTTGATACTGATTCTTTTGCTTGGACTATTCCTTACCGCCATATTCTCATTGGTTCATCTATGTAACTGTGAGGTATTGGCAGGATCTATTATTCTTAAATTCAATATTGCCTTAGTTCAAAGCTATCTACTAAGTATTCATCATGAATCAACATCACCTTATCTACTTATTTGAAGGCGATCCAATAACTCTCCTTCCTAGGCTCAGTATTGACTTATTTTAAGGCGCTCAAATATTTGTACTTTATTAAATTGTGGTTGATGGATTTTAGGAAATTTGTTGCAGCTATTTGGTCAGATAGTATAGACATATTGGAATCTCAACAACATAATACATAGAATGTCAGTTAATAACGATTTTTTAACTGGACCAGTACTCTGGCTTATGAACAAGACAATTGAATATCTTTTAGCAGTCACAACTTGTGTCTTTTCTCATTCTTTATTAGTGTATTTAAAACAGATACAAGTCTGCTTTGATAACTTTCTTAATAGTTGTATATGATGGTTTTAAAAAAAATAAAATATAAACAAAATTACTAAACTCACTTATGAAAAATATATTTGTATATAGATACTCTGTAGTTCTATGAGCTCAGAGGGTATTTGCATAGTTGGAAAAAGTGTTTTTTATATAAAATTAAGTAGTAAATCCATTCACATGCCAAATAAAAGCCTTTTTTGTATACTCTATTTTGCAGCTAATCATCCTTGAATATGATATATTGATTACTAGTCTAGTATGTTGTTTCCTGCTACAATTCAGCTAGTATAATCCTTTGTGAGTTTTAGAAAGTTTCACATGGTATTTGTTCTATTAATGACCTGCATATAAAATCAACTTCCTGGTCTTTGAGTTTAATCAAAAATAGTTTTTGTAAGGTGCTTGGTTCCACTTTGCTTCTTAAATTGGTAATAGCATAGAATCCTCTGGTTATAATAGATATTATAAGAATACTCTATTATGAATCATGATAAAACAGTTTATACTAACCTCTTACAATTTTATGCTTGTTAGTTTTATGATTTTGAGCAATTTCTTAGCAGGAGTATTAAATTATTACACAAAATTCAAGTAATTGATATTTTATAAATAAGGAATGATATCAAATAGATAGGATTAAAACTATTCAACTGTGATTATTCCATATACAGCTATCTAATAAGTGCTGCAGTTCACTTTTCTTTCTCGTTGCAAACACTTTTGCAACCCATTCAATTCAAGACTAAATCTAGTTTGATAATCTCATAGAGGGGATTAGTCTGCGCCCATGTCTGGGAGCAGTTGGGCAAGCAAGGCAAGAGGAGCAGGCGGAAGGCCCGCGGCCTCTAACGTTTGAAAATGCCCCAGAGAATCTGGCGGAATAGAAAAAAATCTAAAAAAACTTGTGGTCACAATTTCCCCGGAGATACTCATGTGGCAAGCACGATGCAACCAGTACATCAACACGCCACATTCCCAGCCACTTTCGTCGGTGGAATTTGGAGTCCGTGTGTATCTGGACATCCAAAAAATGGCCCTATGGGAAAAATTTTGTGAAGATGTACACAAAATTTTCCTGACCGTGGTGTACGTTGCACCTCACTCCATGTCACGTGGTTGGCTGGACCTAGGTTTTGAAAGCAAAATAGCAGCAGATGAGGCTGCAGCGGTGCGCGTAGTGGTCAACCTCCCCGAAGGGCAATGGGTCATTGAAACTAAATACACCAGATGGACAAAATCAAACCAAATTTTCCTCACGTTTGACTTTTTACCTACTACGGTAAAACGTGACATTTTGGAGCAACACC
>JAKSZP010010071.1:0-23930 GCA_022478985.1 Massospora cicadina | reverse complement strand
CCATCGAAGTATATATAGGGTTTTCACTTGTTACATATAAAACTTTTTATTTTACTATATTTTTCCCATGTTTTAATAGTTATTCTGCTATTCGGGGCGGAGACAAATCCAACAAAGCAAAGATCATAAAAATCGGTCCAGCCGTTCTTGAGTTATAAATGGTGTAACTAACACGACTTCGTTTTATATATATAGATTATAGTTCATAGATAATTAAGTGATGGAGATTAAAATGGAATACGATGAAATGGTATGAGATTTGTATCGTATATGCTCTCGCCTGCTTTTGAAACGTTTTTTATAAACGCGGGCAGGGTATGAATTGAGAATGAATGGCTAAACCGTACGCTGGTCATATATATAATTTATTAAAAACTATAATAATTAAAGTAAGTTTCGGATAACCGAAAAAGAAACCTTAGTGCGGCAAAAACATGTCTTTACAAAGGGTAAAGAAAATTTATCTACTTTCAAAAAGGCCCATTTTCATTACATCTAGATGAACTGTGATTTATTCTCGCAGTGTGGTTTTGTAAGTTCCTTTGTTTTTTAGCGAAAAATAAATTAAAAGCATGCCTAGCTTATAAAAAATAATACACGCTTTTGTATCTAAAAGTTTTGCTTCTTATATTTAATTCTAATATTTTTGAGTAATACTTTATTAAGACCATCAGCATGAATTCTACTTTTTCAAAAGCTTTACATTAAATAAAATAAACAGTTTTGAAAAAGTGTTTAACCATCTAATTTAGGGACTTTTTGTTTGAAGCATTGATGATTTTACTGTCCCTTCAAGCACTTGCTAAATAATTATAGTTTTTTTGGCTGTAGAAACCTTTGACGCGGTTTTTGGATATTTTCAAATAGCTTTATTATATACATAACACTTCTTACCTGAGGTCTTTTATTTTCATAAATAAAGTAAAAACATATATTTTTAAAATGCCTTTCACCTGAATATTTTTGCATTATTTAAAGTTTTAAAATTGTTAATTTTAATCAAAAATTAAAAGCATTGAAGCTTAAGAAGAAATTTGGTTTTCCAACATATTTGCTCTCAGAATTTTTTAATACTGTAACAACCCGACTTACAAGTTTTTCAGTCCTACTAGCGCGTAAATCAGGATAATCTAGTAATTTAACTTGTGTTGGGGCTTGTCAAGAAAAAGGAGGTTAATAGTGCTAAAATTTATTTTTAGTACTAGATGTTTAACTTAAAGGAGTAATATACTGAGCTAAAGTGTCAAAACTTAGTCTTAGAAATCTAATCGATCTTTTTTAGGTGAATATTTTTAATCTGTTAAAAACAGTCAGTCATGAGCTTTAAATTTAACTTTCAGGTAAATGAGCTTTTAAGTCTTTTCATTACAATTAAAATGCAATTCAAGGATTGATAGCTAGACAGTTTAACAATTTGTTCTCTATGATATTAAAGCTTTATTTTAGTTCGTCTTAGCAATTAATATAGGCTAATTAATAGATTAATCCATCCGAAGCTGATGCTTCAGGTGCCCGTGAAGCTTTTGAAGTAGAGAAGGCAAAGATTACAACAACCAAACAGCTATATTTGACGTCAGCTCAAGAGTTTGATATAAAAGAGCTTGTAAGCTATTTTCAACTCATCTCATCGGCGATCCTAGGGTGAACTCGCTCTAGAGCTAGGCGTGATTCATATTAAGGGTACGCCGTCTTCTGGTGGCAAGTCAACACAAATAATAAAGCGGTTGTTAGCCGACATCAAGCTCCAGCTTGCACAAGAGGATACGATGGACTCAGAAAATAATGAGGATTTGATATTAAGCTGGATGGAAGGTCAGGATGTAGTCGCCCATGTTTATGAAGGTGGGTTTAAAACGTGGGAGTCAGCCTTGGACTTGTCTGCTTTTCTTTTGAACCAGGAGCCAGGATTGTTTGATGAAAAGCGGATTATTGAGGTTGATGTGATAGACGCCCTTACTAATAATTTAGTTGGGATGTGGGTCAGGGCTACCCTCCTTAACGCTACTTCGGAATTTTCATCCTAGTCGTCTCCATTTCTGCGACTATAACAAAGAGGTCTTGAGGCTCGCCACTGCTCCCAATTTGGCAGCTAATGTCTTGACTTCGAGCATCCCTGCTGATTCAACCCTTGACCTTGAAATTACCCAGGAGCTTCTTTCTCAACTTTCAACATCTAATCGTTTCCGTTTCTTCTTTGGAGACTGGGCTGGTTTGGTATTTATACTTGTTTGTTTAAGTAAATTAACCACCATTAGCCCATTGTTATAGGCAAATCTCATGAGCCGATATATGATGTCATTCTGACTACTGAGACTATCTATACACCTGATTTGATCCCTAAGCTGTATAGTACCATCTTGAGCATGATGGCCAAGCCTTATGGCGTGGCGTAAGTCTAAAATAATAAAATATTGCTAAGTACATTAGGTTTGTGGCAGCCAAGACCGTCTACTTTGGGTGCGGAGGCGGAACTTTGCAATTTAAAGATCTAGTAAACTCTGAAGGCTTGCTTACTTGCCAAGTCGGTTGGTCCACTAATTCTGGGGTAGCTAGAGAAATTCTAATTTTAAGGTGGAAATAAATTGTTCTAAATAATTCTTTGAAGTTTTTTAAATTGTTTCTGCCTGAGACTTCTAGGTAATAGAGTATCACTTTTAGGTTTGTAGGAACTGATAAATATGTGATAATAGCATATTATGTATTCTGCGGCAAGTTCCTTGATTTGAACTATTATTTGAAGTGTATAGAAAAATTATTTATTATCTAAGATTATCTTTTTAATTAAGGGTTAAAACATTCAATGCCATAAATTATTAGCTCAATACCTAACATAACATGAAATTCACACTATGAGCACTACCAGAAAATATAGTTTCTACTTAATACAGCCAAGCAATTAAGGCAAATAAGTAGTTAATTGATCTATATATAAAAGGTTTAGGGGGTCTTGGTTGTCTAAGGTAATCACAGAAACTACTGAACCAATTTTTGATTAACCTTTATATGCTCATAGCAGGTACCCAGCGCGAGGTTCTCCACTTTATTTGGTCTTAATAGGCTAAAAAGAAATATAATTATTGTAAAAATCTCCTTTTGCAATACTGATGTATCCAACCTCAATTTAAACCTAAGTTCCAAGAGTGGCTGGAAAACTTAAATCTGGTCCAAATGGGTACTAACCTATAATTTAAATTTAACTTTCAGAAATCCCTGCATTTTCCAAATTGAGTTCAAGGTGTCAATTAACTAACCATATATCTAAATAATGGATTACGCAGGAAAATAAAATTTTGCTGCATTGATATAAATACTTGTTCTTAACTAATTTAGATGTGCAAATTTCATATATGAAGTTAGCTTTTCTCTGCAAGCTATACTTTTGCAATTTGTTTTTAACAATTTTTCATCTTGACACTTTTCCAATTAATGAATTGATCTGAGTATAAGCTACTCACCACGCATTTTTTAACAACTAAAAGAATACAGCTATTGTCAAATGGGAAAATCCCCAATTGGTCATGTACTGATAGTTTGCAAAATGGGGAGATATCCCCAAATGGTCATCAAAGTGTTAATCTAAAATTTTCAAATTTTTCAACATTTGTCTCAACTTATCAAATGTGGGATATTTTATTAATCACCTTTGTGGTGATAATATAAGTCATTTAAACATAAAAACATGCATAATGGTATACAATTATATATACAGTTTTAAAATACAATGGTTAAATTAATTCATATGATTATAAGTATAATATAAAATACTATTAAATACAAATACATAATTTTCTTCACTATAACATTGGTATGTACATACAGATGGAAGGTATTATTTTAATGCAGCAATGTGACATTGAGGGTATGTTATGGCATTGGTGCTAATATGGATGAGTTATCTTATTAACCATGACAGTTCAGTTCAATTGTTAGGAAAACAGGATTTAAAAACCTGTTCAATTTTTGTTATTTCCAACTCAGGTCAGACTTGCCTTCAATCAATAACTTGAGTTTAGTCCATTTCTAGCTATAGTACCCTGTCCAATGGAAGCGTGCACTAATTGGTGACCTGGGCTTAGCACCCTTTTCACTGATTGATAATTCCCACAAAATTTTTTAGTAATATTCTTTGAGACCAACCTTCCTCATTGGTCAACTTACCTTTAATAAAAATCCCATTGATTTACGTTTTTTATGTTATCTTAAATTAACCTGTGTGCAAACCTCTTTGGGGAGGTCCCTAACAACATCAGCCATTATATTAACAAAATTAACAATTGAAGCTGTTGCACCAATGGGCTGCCCCTGGTTCCCTCCAGACTGAGGCACCCAAGCCCTCCGGCCTAGATCCATACTTAGATATGGACTTCTCTTTGGGATCAACCCAAGTCTTGGTTTTTGTTTACCTTTTATTAATATGTATTATGTTGAACACTCTTGCCCTGTGTATCATTAGCTCTAGCATCCTTTGTGGGGCTATCTTCTCAATAAAACTGATGACTAGCACCCTGGTGTTGTGGTTGTGCACTGGGCACCACCTTGCTGGGAACTGGAGACTTATAGACACTCTCCTGACAGGGCATGCAAAGCTCATTCAGACAAGGATTTAAGCTTGTAGCTCTTGCATTTGTGGACTTGCTCAGGATGGTCTCATTTGATGCTTCAGCAGTTGTCTGCTATCATATGCATGTCCCATCGCCCTTAATAACACTCCTCCATTGTCTTCAGATCTTGATGTAAGCGTTTCCCTGCACATTGCTAACATTCCCAAGGTTTTCAGAAAATTGATCAAGATGGCTATTCAGGAAGTGCATCTTCATACTCATGTTGCATCCAAGTTTTCAAAATGCCTTTAGCATCCTTTGAACCAGAAGTACATAGTTTATGCCTTATTGCTACTAAGGAAGTTTTTAATAACTGCTACAAAAATATCCATACTGCTCTCTCCTTTTGATCCATCTTTCTGACAAATTTCTTGTCATGTATAAGGTATTTAAATATGAGGACCATCAAACACACCTGCTTTTATTTTATCAAATGACAGATAGGAAAAGCAGAAAACAATGTGTGTAAACATTCATTTTTAGTATTCAGAGCCTTTATGACTTGCTTCATCAAGCTAAGCTTTGTAAGTCTGAGGGAGTGTCCCCTCAGCTTAGCTGGGTGGTATTTCCATTCCTCACCAAAGAGGGTCTGAGAAGGGAAGCTGTCCCCCTCATCTCACAGAGTGATCTTGCCCATGTGGTAGATGAGTGAGGGTGACAGCCTTCCTTTAAAAATCTCACCACCTGTACCCATACTTGCCTCCACCAAATTAGTATGGCAAATTGAGGAAATTTGTGCCAAAATAGTAGAAAATTGTCACTCCTATGGGCCTAAGGGTTCTTACAAATTCAAGGGCAACAAGCCCTCAAAATCAAGGTCTGAAAGCCTCAAAATC
The DNA here is from genome assembly GCA_022478985.1 of Massospora cicadina. NCBI lineage: Eukaryota > Fungi > Entomophthoromycota > Entomophthoromycetes > Entomophthorales > Entomophthoraceae > Massospora > Massospora cicadina. The sequence goes on along the minus strand of JAKSZP010010071.1, from coordinate 18,493 downwards.
TTGGCAACAAAGCTGATGGGCATGCAAATTCAGTAAATGAGGAATCAGGTGTCAACTTCTTGGAAAAACTTGCCAATGGCATTGGCTATTGGAAAATGTTGTCATCAGTTTGAAACCTGCTTCAAAAACCTTGGGGGCAAAGCCCAAAAGGCATGTACCTCATAAAAAGAATGTGTCCAGGGATGAATTATCAGTTAAACTTGCCAATGGCATCATGCCATTGGAAAATGTTATTGCTAATATGAAACCCGCCTCAAACACATCAGGTACAAAGCCCAATGGGTATGTACCTTCTATGACAAATGTCCTTAATGGTGATTCATTGGCATAAGTTGCCCCTAGCCTAAAACCCTCCCCTCAAAATTTGAAATCGTTGATTGATGCATCTTGCTTGGCTGAACGGATGCCAAAGCAATTGGGTGCGGGTGGTTTAGGTATCCCAAACCTGTTTCTGACCTCTTGGGACCACCCCTATGTGGGTTGGCCTTGGAAAGTTCCTGTCACTAGTTGGGTAAGACACTGTTGCACTAACCATTGAAAACATGGTAAAACCAAAATTCAGGTGTCTGAGGTTAAACTGACAGCAACTTAGCCCACTACCAACAATTTTAAGTCAGTTTATAAGTAGATTTGTCTTTTTCTCCCTTTCACTCAAAGTTTGTTAGTTTAGGTCAAATCTTGAGGGCCCCAATCCTGAGTCTTTCTAAACTATTCCACAAATCAATTATCTATTTAAGCAGCTGTATCACACTAAGAAAATTGATGGTTAATTTTCTAATTTTAAAAATACAATAAAATTTTGTTTCCCGAATTATTATTTTTATTATGAAAAATTTAAAACAACTATTCCAAATACCAATTTTATCAGCTTCAAACCCGCAGGCTCAAGAACCATGATAGTCTGGTTCATAGCTGGGTTCTTATTCACATTTGTGACCCATTGTCGCTTGTTGGCAAAAACTTTTCCCACTTACTTAAATGCTGTTCATGCAGCAGTGCCTCTGGCATTTGGGTTTGCCATTTGGGTGTTTTGACATCCAGACTGGCAGGCCAGTCTAGACTTAACTTATTGCATTCCTGACAAGCTTGATATGAAGCAGGGGAAGATGATTCTATCTTGACTGTATTGCATTAAAAAAAGAGCATGCACAAGAAAACTGACTTCATATTTGACATCACCAATGCCAAAATACATAGAAACAGTTATAATCTCATGCAACAGCCAAAATATTTTGTTCCCCTGTGTTATTTATCTATACAAAAGAATCTTTGGGGATCCATATTTGTCTTTAGTAATCTCAAAATCTACTGAACTTATTGAAAACAACTTTACATGCTCATAACATTATGATAAAAAAATGTTATGTGCCTATTTATTAAAACTAAATCAGATATTTTTTAGTACTAGTGGTGCCCAATAAATCAAATATCCTAACTGGAAGAAAAATGGCAAACAATCAAACTATTTTCAGTTTACTTTTGTATATTTTGGAATTTGTTATAAATGTCCTTCAACCTATCAGAGGGTCAGCATATTAGATACTTTTTGATTAGAATTTATTGTCTTAGTTTTAATACTATTTATTTATTGGGATATTTTATCAAATTTAGGTACTCAATTACCACAGTTACCCAAATTTAAAACCTTTTTCTTAACTTGTTATTTTTTGTATAATTTAAAGTTCTAACATTATTTTTGTATCTTTTAGCTAATTAAAACAAAAGAGTATATAGATGCCAGTAGCAGTAGATAAACTCTATAATATATACTAACTATCTCCTCATACCTTTTTATAAATAAATTGACTTAAATATGGTTATCACTGATAGTTTACTATACTTTGAGAAATATATTGGTATCTTAAAATATTTTTTGATGATGGTAAGCTTAAACATCAAGTTTTAGTATACAGAAATTAAGATATCTTAGCTGATTTTAAATTAAATATTAGATCTTAATAGATCATAATTATGCAGCCACTTATGAGTTCTTATGTGATAATACTAAATATCATAGCTAAAGTTTTCAATAATCTTAATTAAAAACTTATTAACCAAATATACAATTTATATACAATTAGTAAAATCATGGTTAGTTCTATAGCTGATTTATGATTTCTTAATATCTTATAACTTCTTATCTACTATCCTAATCTATTTCACTATATATCTCTATAAAAATAACCTTTTATGAGGGTATATAATAATAGTTTCTCTATGCACACAAAGATGCAGATAAACTTTAGTTTTTTCTATTTTCTTAATTTATCTGAGGGCGGTTATAAGAAAACTTAAACCCCAAAAAATATATCTCAGCATCTCATAAATATAGAAAATTAAAAAGTTGATCACATTAAGGTCAAAAACAGTAGATATATGAGCCTCAAACATCACAAGTTTTGTGGCTAAACTCTAGATATCAAAGTAATTATGACTTTTTTGAGTTGGGCGCAACTAGTACTAACAAGATGTTTTTTAAATTTTAATCAATCTAGAAATTGAGTATATTATCTATTGAAATTGAAGCAATGGTGTTAGACTTTGCTCTCTCATGTCAATTTGCATACAATAAAAAACTATATGAGGACAGAGACCTTGCAATTGAGACAAAACTAATCTTTCAAAAACAGGTTTTATTTTAACTGAAGAAACCACACTGTAGGTTATTAACACTTGCAGTGGCTTCAAGGCTTGCAAGTTGATATGTTCTTCATGTCAATAGACTTTTGAAGTTACTATTAGTTCAAGATCCCCTTGCTAAATGACAGTCTTTTCATTGTATGCTTTTCTAAATCCTTGGTTACATTTGGTGCAAGTATTTTTACAGAGCAGCACTTAGGAATTTTAGGTTAGTTAAATATTAATTGAAAAGACTTGGATGCTAGTGCTTTAGCCTTAGGACATTTACAACTAGTAACAATCATATAACATAAACATAACCTGACAATTGGCCAGAGATTATAAAAACTACTATTAATGACAAGTTTGTATTAATGCAGGGACAAAATAGTTAATAGTAAAATAAGTGGTTCAAGTTTATATAGCTGGAAAGGTGAAGTAAACCAATATTGATATAGATTTTGGAGCTTGCATTGGTGAGGTGTCATTGATCATTCATAACTAACAATTACCAGATATTAGGGCTTCAGCACAACAAACTTATAGTAAATTTATAAACAAGTTGACGCTGATGTGAGGGCAAAGTTTAATTAAAGCCTCAGTTGGTAGTTAAAGATTTGGTAAGAGATAACTAATAGTAAATTAATTCTACTAATTTATGCTGAAGCAAAGGCAAGTATCAATAGTAAAGTAATATAGTGAGGTTATGTTGGCATAGGGGCTGTCAAGGAAATGGCTAATGATAATAATCCTGGGATTGTAGTATGGGTAAGTGTAAGTCCTGGTGAACATCCTCTGGGCCTCAATCAGGCCATTTTTCCATTCCCAAGCAAGAAGGTACCAAAGAGGATGGTCATACCCCTTGTTACTCAGGGCGATCTCGCTCATGTGGTAGATGAGTGCTGGGTAACAGCCCTTCTGCTTTGGATCCCGCTTCTGGTACCCACATTCTCCTCAGCAGAACTGTTATAAGAAATCAGTGAAAGCTACACTGAGATCGCTGAAATGTAATTGATTACAACTAATTTGAGCGGCAATCAGTCTGATTCTCAGATTTCAAATAGTCAAAAAGGTATGAAGACTGATCTGTTGGCTGAAATGCCCAACGGTTGCAATTTGGTTAACATGACAATTGAAAAAATCTCCCCCCTCCCAAATCCATTGGGCATCACCCCTGATGGGCAGGTAATAGCATCAGACACCATCGACAAGGTTTCTAAGCTTCCTGCTGGCAAATTGGGCGTTTTGCCTGATGCAATGTCACTGACCAAACGAATGGCCCAGTGACCAAGCATGGGTGAGTTGGGTATCCCAAACCCGTTCCTAACCAAATGGGTCCACCCATATGTGGGGTAGTCTTGGGGGATTACTGCCATTCATCAGGCCAAACACCATCGTGTCAACCATCAGAAATGTAGCTGAGCTTTGGTTAAGATGTTTGAGGTTGAACTGACCGCAACTCAGCCTGCTGCCAAATTTTGTGATGTTGGTTTCCAGGGAACTAACCCACCCATTCCCAAATAATTGCCGCTTAGGTCAAACTTGTGGGACCTGATCCCAGATTGTTTCCCTACAACTTGATGACTATTTAATCAGTCACATCACACTGAGAAAATTGTTGGTCAATTCTCCTTCCTTAGATTCTTCCATTAAAAACAACCTCCCCCAAAATCCAGTTTTTAGATGTTGAAAATTAAGCTCCCTTCCAGTTCCTTATTCATCATACCAGCAGCAGTGCCTCTGGCATTCTGGTTTGCCGTTTGGGTGCTCTGGCATCTGGGCTGGCAGGCCAGTCTAATTCTTACTTGCTGTTCACCTGACATGATTGACCAACCATTAATCTCTACCATTTCCACCTTTCTCATAGATATTGGCGCAGCAATGGTCCCTTCTTTCCAACTGAACCAGGTCATAAAGAAGATTATCCCTGCCCACATTAGTCCCATCCCACTCAAAACTCTAAACCCATACCCCATAGTTGCCGCGGCTATCTTGCCCATGTCAGTAGGGTCTGACATCTCAACTTGCGATGATTTTGCTCCCCAAAGCCCAGTAGTTTCCCAGCTGTCACCCTTCAAAGGTGCAATTCCCATGGAACTGGAACTGATCATTGTCAAAAATGAGGAAGAGACCAAGAAAGAGGCTATTTTGGCATCCCAGAAATTGCAACGTTCCATCCAATATCTCATGGCCTGGAAAGGGTATCCAGCCTATGAGAATAGTTGGGGCAAGGCGCGCGATTGTGCAAATTGCATGAACCTGGTTGAAGCATTCCACATATCCCACCCTGAGATTCTCCGTTTCCCCCAAAAATCTGCATCAGTAATGGCAATCAAGTTACCCAAGGCGCACAAGAATGTGGCTCTCATACAGTTTCCCAGTGGTGGGGCCCTTCCCTTGGAAAAAGGAAAGGGTAATGTAAGTCCCAGTGAACATCCTCTGGGCGTCAATTGGGCCATTTTTCTGTTCCAAAGCAAGAAGGTACTGAAGAGGATGGTCATACCCCTTGTTACTCAGGGCGATCTCGCTCAAGTGGTAGACAAGCGCTGGGTAACAGCCCTTCCACTTCAGATCCCACTTCTGGTAACCACACTCTCCTAGGCAGAACTGTTAAGAGAAATCAGTGAAATCTGCACCAAGATCACTGAAATGGAATTGATTGTAACTAATTTGAGTGGCAATCAGCCCAATGCTTGGATTTCAAATGGTCAAAAAGGTATGAAGACTGATCTATTGGCTGAAATGCCCAACGGTTGCAATTTGGTTAACATGACAATTGAAAAAATCTCCCCCTCCCAAATCCGTTGGGCATCACCCCCAATGGGCAGGTAATAGCATCAGACACCATCGATGAGGTTTCTAAGCTTCCTGCTGGCAAATCAGGTGTTGCGCCTGACACAATGCCACTGACTGAACAAATGGCTCAGCGACCAAGCATGGGTGGGTTGGACGTCCTGAACCCATTCCCAACCAAATGGGTCCACCTATATGTGGGGTGGTCTTGGGGGATTCTCGCCGCTCATCAGGCCAAATGCCATCATGTCAACCATCAGAAACGTAGCTGAGCTTTGGTTTGGATGTTTGAGGTTAAACTGACTGCAACTCAGCCCATCACCAAATTTTGTGATGTCAGTTCCCAGGGAACTAACCCGCCCATTCCTGTATAATTCACCACTTAGGTCAAACTTGCAGGACCTGATTCTGGCTTGTTTTCCTCCAAATTGACGAATATTTAATCAGTTGCATCGCACTGAGAAAATTGTTGGTCAATTCTCCTTCCTTAAATTTTCCATTATAAACAACCTCCCCCAAATCCAGTTTTTAGATGTTGAAAATTAAGCTCCCTTCCAGTTCCTTATTCATCATACCAGCAGCAGTGCCTCTGGCATTCTGGTTTGCTATTTGGGTGCTCTGGCATCTGGGCTGGCAGGCCAGTCTAATTCTTACTTGCTGTTCACCTGACAGTAAGCGAAGAAACAGTAGAGTGCCCATGATGTCAGTGGCACAGCAGTTTGGATGACTCTGAGCAGGGGGGCTATAGCATTTATATAAGGGTAGCAAAAATTTAGCAACATACTAAAGGCCCCAAAGAAACCAAATGGCTGCAATAGGGGCAACCACAAGTATCATGGGGACAACCCCAGGAGCAAGAAAGGCAGTGAGAATGACAACTCTGGGTTTCACAGGCGATGGCCTTTAGAGAGATATCTTGAAAATTTGGAGGTAGGTTGGGGCTTTGGTGTCTTGCTGGGATGTCCCACAAAGAAGGGGTAAAATTGAATTTACCAATTGTATGGGACATTTTGAGCTAGAGCATATTGTTCCATAGAGGACTCAGCAAGGGCACACAAGTGTTGAAGAAGTTTGGATTCCTGCCTAAAATTAACAGCAGGAACGATCCAAGGATGGGGTTATACATAGTGACGGGGCTATGTTCCCCTTGTGGGGATGATTTTGATCACCTAGGTAAATGGGATTTCCAGAGGATCGACTAAATGGGTAACCTGCCCCTCCAATGAAATGTTGGAGTTAAAAGAGTCAATGTAGGATGGATGGATCTTTCCAAGCCAGTTCTAGATCAGTGGACAGATTTGAGACAAGCAGACGAAAGCCTAGTAAATTGGGTGGGTAAATGCCATCTGTGGCATTGTTGGGCTTTTCCCAATGTGAGTGAAGCCTTAACATTGGGTGGCCAAATGTTTTATTATTGCAATACCTCATATTTATATTTAATCAATATTTTTTCAAATAATTCTTTGTTAGGCAGAAGGCCCAAAAGTATCATTAACTTTAGATTATATTGCATTGACCAATCACCATCTACAAATTTAGATATCTAAATGAAATACTTGAGATAAATTACCTTGACAGCCACTTTATATTAAGCTTAGGCGATTTTTCCCTATTACAGCTTATACCTTATTTTCCCTAGCTCAATTAAAGTGGTAGGATTATATCTAATAAAGGACCTATTTACTCAACTTTAATTTTCCTATTTTTTTATACTAAAGAGTTTTCCTTCTCAAGTGAACAGAGATTTGCCTTGACAATGACTATTTCTTCAAGAGGTTTCCCCAGAGAAAAAATATTACTAGGTGAATTATCTGGAGCCATGAGCAACTAACAATTTTTAGCCTTTGAAATACCTGACCTTTAAATTTATACAAAACTTTATACTGGTGATCCTGCCAGGGACCCTTTTGAGGCTACCTTTTGAAGGCATACTTTATGTAGCAATACCAATGATAAGAAGATGAGTGTACACCAAAGGGTCTACTCCAAGGATCAAGACAGGATGAAAAAAGGTATGAGAGAATGGCCCACAGCCTTATGGATATGAGCTGGTTCTACCGCCTGTATTTTAACTAAGCTCAACCCTATGTGGATGTCAATAATACCATGGACTGTTTGAGCCACAGATTAATTTAAAACAATTAAACTGCCTTGGAGAAAGTGATCTGTGAAATCAAATGGATGTGCAACATTTGATGGTCTGAAAAAACATCTTAAACTCATTAATGATTATGCTAAAGATGCCACTGAACAAATTGAAAAGGTTAGCTTTGAACTCAAAAGGCATCAAGAAGCTGAGGAAGGATTTGATATAATTTATGAGGACATGAATAGTGATATTTTATTTCAATGCTGGAGAAGCTCTTGAAAGAGAGCTGCCAAATCTATCCATCTATCTTGGAGAAAACCAGGGATAAGTTACTAGAACTTAGGATTGTTACAGCTGATGAATTAAATGTTACTGACGCTGAAGTCTGATAAGATTTTGAGTCTAATTTTATTGATGAGCTGGAACCAATTCATTATCTAAATAGAGTACTTGGACGAAATGATTGTCTCACCATCTTGGTTCCCAATGCTCCTTGCTGCTCCAAAGATGAAGTTTAAGCAGCCAACCCAAATTCCTCAGCGCCCTTCCCAGTTCTCTGCGCCAAAGATCCTCATTTTTAAATGATGAAATTTAAATAACCAGCTCAAAATTCTTGAAGCCATTTTCATATGCCTGAGCTGATGCTTCCCACTGCTTTGCTGATGAAACAGCAAACCCAAATGCCTCAGCGCCCTTTCCTTTCCTCTGCGCTAATGCTCCTCCTTGTTCCAGCGCTAAAATTGAAGTCAATCAAGCCCAACAAGAATGTCTTAAACTAATTGTGTGGCCGCACCAGAACTTCTTGATGAGCTAAATTAAGCAGCCAACTCAAGTGACTTCCTTGCTGCTCTGTTTTCTGACGCCAAGGCTTACAGCTGCTCTGACAAGTTAGCTAACCCAGCTTCACCGCCAAGTTTATTTTCCATGGCTAAGGTGACTGAAAAATCTTGAAAATTCACATGGGTTAGCCATTCCAAGTGAACTTGAGACCAAAGCGCACTCTCCCACCATATTTTACACACCACGCTGGTTCCTAAAACCTTAATTAAAGCTAAGGCTGGTAATAAGGTCTCCAAACTTGATGGGTATTTCATTACTAAAGCCCAACACAACTAAAATAATTTGCTCAACCCAGCCAAGCCAGGGGTTGCTGCAACTGATTCTCCTCCCCTCAAAAAAAATTCTCTATAGTTCAGGGAGTTAATTAGCCCCACTGATCCAAACACCTAAGACCAAATTCACAACCATTTACCAATTTGTTTACTTTTAAACATTTTGTTTGCTATTTGGTTTTTACTAACATTTTAGGCTTCCTACTAGCACCAAAAAAAGCCATCTAAACCAACCAATTGAAAGTCTAGAGATTTTTCATTCTGACCAGCCAGTTTTACTCCACTAATTTACAATTAGCTAACTTGGTGGTTGATCCCCAAAACTTGAGCTATAGGGGCCCACAATGTGAGCTTAGGTTTTGCATCAACAATCCAAAATGTCTTACCAACTCAAACTTTTTTCAGCATCTTAAACATTACTTATGACAATCGTTTTTATTTTAAAGCTAAACTTACTGATTCAGATTTTAGAACCAACATAACCAAGAATCTTATCCCCATCAAAGAAGGTCAGGATGAAGCCAGTATGCTCTGAGCCAAGTTGAGGGCCTTCCTTTTTTTAACCTGGGTGATGCAACTGTCCTCCCATTGAGGCTTGGAGGGGGCTCTGTCAGGCTTTGCCCCAATGCAAGTGAGGCCTCAATTTTGGGTAGCCAAATGGATTATTATTTTAATTACCTCATATTTAATCTGATCAATAGTTTTTTGAATGACGCTTTCTTTTAGTACTAGATGGTCCCAACCTTTTTGAATGACGCTTTGTCATGCCAAAAGCCCAAAATTATTATTAACTTTAGATTATATTGAATTGACCAATCCCCTTTTAAAAAGTTAGATATACAAATGAAATGATTGGGATAAATGTCTTGATAACCACTTTCCAAAAAAGCTTAGGTTATTTTTCCTATTTAGCTTAGTCCTTATCTACCTAGCCCTATTAAAGTGCTAGGATTATATCTTTTAAAGGACCTTTTTTACTTGATGTTGATTTTTGCCTAGTTTTATTCTAGAAATTTTGCCTGTTTAAGTGAACAGAGATTTGACTTGATGATGACCATTCCGTCAAGAGATTGCCCTAGAGAAAAAGGCTATTAAGTTATATCACTGGAGTTACATGCAACTAATAATTATGTAGCCTTTTTAGACCTGGAAAATAAGTTTATAAATAAATCAGCAGGAATATTTTTAGAAAGTCAATATTAACTCGCCTGGTGGCTAAGTCAATCAAATGGAGAGCTCAATCAACAATCAATAAGTCCATGATGTGAATGGCGGCATGCTTTCCCAGATATGTAAGATTTTTTTGCTAATTTGACAGATGGTATTTACAATAGACTGAGTACATCGTGAGACTTTTAAATGAAAACTCAAATCCAGGAAAGTGAATGAGCTGAAAATAGCCCTAGGGGGCTGTTGTCTTTGTTAGTGATAGTGCAGATTGGAGAGAGGCTTGCTGGATTGGGCCAAGGGTTCCAGCGGCATACATTGACTGGTTGAGGAGAAAGTTGTCATGAAACTGTCTGATAAAGTTAGTGCTAGCATGACAGTCCAGGTGAGTGAACACCAAGAAGACAATCAAGAATACGGAGATATAGCCAGCCAAATGACTTGATATCACATTGGGAGGGGAACAACTGCGGGATGACAATTATCAATCATCCTTACTAACATATCTGTCAGTAACCACACAGCTGCAAGAGAGGTGGCTGCAGATTCCGCATCATTTGTTTCCTTGGGCCCCCAGGGGGCTCAGAATCCACTTAGAAAACATGAGGGATCAAACACGCATGAAGTATCATGAGACTTAGGCCATTAATTGGGGATCACCTCAAGGAGCAAGGGCACAGAATGAGGCACAAGGCATCTAAAACGGGGGACAACCCTAGGTGACCACCATACCAATATTACATTCTTATAAAGAGAGCAGTAAGGTAATAATTATAGACACTATGGCCCAATCATTATGCAGACAGGTAAACATGGCACCTGTAAGAGCAGGGCTAACAGATAGCGCAAATAATAAAATTTAAAATGTTTTTAGCACTAGTGGTGCCCAAGCCAAAAGGGGGAACCATCACACATTTTTATTTGCAAATGGGCCAAACAAAGGGATTATTATAAAAGAATCCTAATATGGCACCTCTGCTAACAGCTTAGGGAGCCATATCAGAAGGTGAGGAGGCTTTGGAGAAACTTTTATCCAGCGCCCACTTTAGCTGGTGGATCATGGTGGACAGCATCAGGAGTGGGAGCATCAGTGACATGGGGCATAATGAGGTATAGTTGTGGGTTTTCTTCATTTATGAGGCCAGCATATCCATCACCTCAACAAATTGAGCAAGTTGATGCTCAGAGAAAGTGTAAGTCCTGGGGAACATCCTCTGGGCGTTGACTGGGCCATTTTCCCATTTCCAAGTAAGAAGGTACCAAAGAGGATGGCTGTACCCCTTGTTACTCAGGGCGATCTCGCTCACATAGTAGATGAGCGCTGAGTAACAGCTCTCCCACTTTGGATCCCATTTCCAGTACCCACACTAACCTTGGCAGAACTGTTACAAGGAATCAGTGAAATCTGTGCCAAGATCGCTGAAATAAAATTGATTGTAACCAATTTGAGCGGCAATCCGCCCAATGCTCAGATTATAAATGATCAAAAAGGTATGAAGACTGATCTATCATCCAGAATGCCTGACAGTTGCAATTTGATTAAAAGACAATTGGAAAAATCTCTCCCCTCCCAAATCTGGCTGGCATTACCCCTGATGGGCAGGTAATAGCATCAGACACCATCTATAAGGTTTCTAAGCTTCCTGCTGACATAATGGGTGTTGCATCCAATGCAATGCCATTGACTGAATGAACGGCCCAGCAACTGAGCATGGGTGAGTTGGGCATCCTGAACCTGTTCCCAACCAAATGGGCCCACCCCTATGTGGGGTGGTCTTGGGGGATTCCTGCCGCTCATTGGGCTAAATGCTGTTGCACCAACTGTAGGAAATGTAGTCAAGCTTTGGTTCAGGTGTTCAAGGTCAAACTGACAGCGAATCAGCCTGCCGCTAAATTTTGTGATGATGGTTCCCAAGGAACTAACCCGCCCATTCCTGAATAATTCGCTGGTTAGGTCAAACTTGAGGGACCCAATCCTGGCTTTGTTTTCCCCCAAATCAACTACTATTTAATCAGTCACATCGCACTGAGAAAATTATTGGTCAATTATTCTTTCCTAAATTTACATTTCTAACTATCCTAAAAATTAGTTTTTAAATGGTAAGAATTAAGCTGCCTTATCCGCTGATGTTCTCATACCCCTCAGGGTTAACTGCCATGTGCATCTGGTACTTTATTTTGTGCCTATATGAAATTTGGCTCACCAGCAGACATTGGTGGAACTCATTTCCAGTTCCATATTCGTCATATCAGCAGCAGCGCCTCAGGCATTCTGTTTTACTGTTCAGATGCTCTGGCATCTGGGCTGGAAGACCAGTCTAATTCTTACTTGCTGTCCACATGACATAATTGACCAACCATTTTTCTTAGCCATTTCCGCCTTTCTCAAGTGTATAGTTGCAGCAATGGTCCCTTCTTTCCAACTGAGACAGGTTGTAAAAAATATTATCTCTGACCACATCATATTAGCCACACCCAAGCCTCCAAAACCATACCCCATAGTTGTCACGGCTATTTACCCATTGGTTTCCCTGGATCCCACCACCATCTCTTCAGTATCGCTGAATTCATCCACAACTACTAAAAAGGAGAACTATGCTTACTTCTTAGTTCCCATGAAGATTAGCATTGGTTCCCATCACGTCTCTTTTGAGGCCCTGGTGGACACTGGAGCTGCGGGAATTTTATGAGTGTTAATTGGCACAACAATTTAAACTGGAAATGGATGGGGGCTCCTCAGTGATGGTGGCCTCATCTGCTTATCAACCCTCATATGTCATTCGCCAACTGGTACCTTTTTTAATCCACCAGTTCAGCTTCTGTGATCGCTTTTTAGCTATGCCAAACTTGGTGTTTCTGGTGATCTTAGGGTTGGGGTGGTGGCGTTGACAACATGTGAAGATTCATCTAGAGTCTAATACACTGTTGTTCACCAATGATCATTTGGAGGGAGAATTCCCTTTGATTGACACCCTCAAGAAGACACAAGGAACTAGCTCCATCATTACTTTAGTCACTTCTGCGGGCGTTCTGGCCAATTTCCCCAAAACTTAATGAGCTATCAGAAAATTTTCGATATGGAAAAGGCGGATTGTCTACCTAAACACACCAGGTATGATTGTGGGTTTCAAATGACTGTGGAGTTGGTGAGCATCAACTGTCCGCTGTATCCCCATACAGCGGAGGAAGAAGTTGCACTCAATACCTGGTTGGACAATATGTTGAAAAAAGGTTGGCTGTTCAAGGAAACCTCGCCTGTCGCCTCCCCCATTGTCTTCGCCAAAAAAGTGGATGGTTCTCTCCATCCCTGCATGGATTATGGCCATTTGAATAAAATAACAGTTACTGATCCCTACTCATTGCCTCTGGAGCAGACAATCAGTCAGGCAATCGCCAAATCCCATGTGTTCTCTAAGCTGGATCTAATGAACGCCTTCAACCAAATCTGGGTAATGTAAGGTCAGGAATGGTTAACAGCGATCAGGATGAAGTGTGGCATTTTCCAATTTTGGGTAATGCCTTTCAGGCTGAAAAATGCTCCCGCTACATTTCAATGGATGATCAATAATGTACTGGGTGACCTCCGGTTCACCTGTGCTGTTGCATACATTGATGATATTCTGGTTCACTCCTTGACTCCCAAACAACACGCTATCGACTTGGAAGTGGTGGTGGTCGCCTTGCATAAGGCAGGGTTGTTTCTCAAACTGTCCAAGTATGAGTTTTATAAGGAGGAGGTCACCTTCCTCGGGAATCTGGTCCTTAAAGATGGCGTCACAATCCCTCCCAATAAGTTGGATGCTATCTGGGAATGGCTAACTATGACTACCCAGAAACAACTATGGAGTTTCTTGGGAACCATCATTTTCTTAAAAAAGTTCTCCCCCGCAATCTCTCAGCTCGCCGCCCCACTCCACCCACTCACAGGGAAGAACATACCTTTTTGTTAGATGGACAAATGCCAACAGGCATTCAAATTGATTAAAAAGGTGTTTGTATCCCCTCCCATTTTAAAACATGCCAATCCCACCAAGCCATATATTGTTGCATGCGACGCATTGTCAGTAGCTGTCAGAGCAGTGTTGCTCCAGGAGCATGATGGTTTGGAACACCCAGTCGCCTACTTTTCCCAAAAGTTTACCTCCACAGAGCAGCCCTGGGCTGTTTATGACAAGGAGTCAGCAGCTGTTGCATGGGCCTTAAATCATTGGAGGTACCTGTTACAGGGTGCTTGACATGAATTAATGGTTTGTATGGATCACCAGGCCCTGCTATACTTTTGTAAACCCCAAAAATTGGCACACCGGCAAGCCCAAACCTATTGGGACCTGTGCAGTTTCAATTTCAAATATGAATTTATAAAAGGGGCACTAAATGTACTTCCCAATTTTCTCAGCTACAGCCCCACCCACAGTTCCACGGATCTGGAGGAAGTGGATCTCGTTACTGTGATTCCTATCACCCAAATCTTGTCAATTGTTCCCCTTGTCATTTCTTCCATTGCTCTGGCCCCTGACACTCCTTTAGTTGCTCAGGTCTTAGCCAGTCAAATGGCCTGCCCCTGAGGGCATGGAGTTGATTGAGCAGTTATCTCACCAGAAGCATAAACACTCCCTATATTCACTGAAGGAGGGTCTTATTTATTTTAGATCTCGCGTTTGGGTTCCCCCTTCTTTCTGAAGTGAGGTGTTTTGCGCCCATCATGACCCCCCCACAGTTGGTCACCCTGGTTCTAAGAAATGCATCTATTTGATCAAACGGACCTACAATTGGGCAGGTTTGACAAAAGAAGTTCCAGGCTGGATCGCCAATTGTGTTACTTGTGCTAGGGCCAAGTCAGACCGCTCTGGCAAAAATGGCCTCCTGCACCCCTTACAGCAGGTGGAGGGTCCATGGACATTGGTGTCCATAGATTCTATTGTCGAGCTCCCCTGTTCTAATGGGTTCACAGTGGTGATGGCAGTGGTGGATTGCTTTACAAAATTTTCCCTCTTTATACCATGCACTTCCACAATTACATCTGAAGAAACTGCCCACCTTTTCATACGCCATGTGTTTTTGATGTTTTGTCTCCCCCAGGAGATCATCAGCGACTGTGGTTCCCAGTTCACCGCGCGGTTTTGGAGTGAACTCCTATCTATCCTGAAAATATCCCCCTGTCATTCCACGGCATATCATCTTCAGTCTGATGGCCAGACCAAGCGGGTCAAACAAGTTCTTAAACAGTACCTGCGTTGCTATGCTACAGCTGCGCAAAATACTTGGGCCAATGATCTCCCCCTTACCCAATTTGCGTACAATAATGGCACCCCCGCGTCCATGGGGTTTTCCCCTTACAAAGCAACGTTGGGTTATAATCATTCATTTTTGGTTGGACTGTGCTTGCGGCCAGAGGTTCAAGCTGCTGCGGACCATGCTGATCATATTATATTGACTCAAGGCTCAGTGCGGGAACACCTCACCAAAGCTATAGACAACTACAAGCAGTTCACAGATTGTAAGCATCTTCCAGGTCACGAGTTTATGAAGGGTTCTTACATTATGCTTGACACCCGTCACTTGAAAATCCAGGCTCCTTCCCGCAAATTCGCCAGCAAACATTCAGGACCCCATTTGGTGGAGGAGGTATTGGGTAATGGGGCGTTCTGACTGAAGCTCCCCTCACATTGGAAGCAGCATCCCATTTTCCATGTTTACCAGCTGTCGCCCTTCAAGGGTGCAATTCCCACAGAACTGGAACCAATTATTGTTGATAATGAAGAGGAGGCTGAGGTAGAAGCTATCCTGGCATCCCAGAAATTTGACATTCTGTACAATATTTTGTGGCCTGGAAAGGGTATCTGGTCTATGAAAACAATTGGGTCAAGGCGCACAATTGTGCAAATTGCATGGACCTGGTTGATGCATTCCATTTATCCCACCCTAAAGCTCCCATCCCCCCAAAAAGTCGCGACTATTATGGCAATCAAATTACCTAAGGCGCACAAGAATGTGGCTCTCATGCAGTTCCCCAGTGGTGGGGCCCTTCCCTTGAGAAAAGGAAAGGGTAATGTAAGTCCTGGGGAACGTCCTCTGGGCGTTGACTGGGCCATTTTCCCATTTCCAAGTAAGAAGGCACCAAAGAGGATGGCTGTACCCCTCGTTACTCAGGGCGATCTCACTCACATAGTAGATGAGCGCTGGGTAACAGCTCTGCCACTTCAGATCCCATTTCCAGTACCCACACTATCCTTGGCAGAACTGTTATGCGGAATCAGTGAAATCTGCACCAAGATCGCAAAAATAAAATTGATCATAACCAACTTGAGCGGCAATCCACCTGATGCTCAGATTATAAATGGTCAAAAAGGTATGAAGACTGATCTATCATCCAGAATGCCCGATGGTTACAATTTGATTAACATGATGATTAGAAAAATCTCTCCCCTCCCAAATCTGGCAGGCATCACCCCTGATGGGCGGCTTCCTGCTGACAAATCAGGTGTTGCACCCGATGCAATGCCATTGATTGAACAAATGGCCCAGTGACTGAGAATGAGCGGGTTGGGCGTCCTGAGCCCATTTCCAACTAAATGGGCCCATGCTATGTGGAGTGGCATTGGGGGATTCCCGCCGCTCGTTGAGCTAAATGCCATCACGCCAACTGTAGGAAATGTAGTTAAGCTTTGGTTCAGGCGTTTGAAGTCAAACTGACAGCAACTTGGCCCGCCGCCAAATTTTGTGATGACAGTTCCCAAGGAACTAACCCGCCCATTCCCAAATAATTCGCTGGTTAGGTCAAACTTGAGGGACCCAATCCCAGCTTTGTTTTCCCCCAAATCAACTACTATTTAATCAGTCACATCGCACTGAGAAAATTATTGGTCAATTATTCTTTCCTAAATTTACATTTCTAACTATCCTAAAAATTAGTTTTTACATGGTAAGAATTAAGCTGCCTTATCCGCTGATGTTCTCATACCCCTCAGGGTTAACTGCCATGTGCATCTGGTACTTTATTTTGTGCCTATATGAAATTTTGGCTCACCAGCAGACATTGGTGGAACTCCTTTCTGGTTCCATATTTGTCATATCAGCAGCAGTGCCTCAGGTATTCTGGTTTGCTGTTTGGATGCTCTGCCATCTGGGCTGGCAGACCAGTCTAATTCTTGCTTGCTGTCCGCCTGACAGAAAGTGATTAGAGCCAGCATGCAAGTAAAAGATTTGATGCACCAGCAGTTTTTGGGATAATTGTGGTTAAAAAAAGAAGTTTTTTCCATGTTAATGCAAGTGCAGCTCACAACAAAAGTGAGCTCCTCAATCTCATATTTTGCATCTTCCTCAAAATCATGGAGAAAATTGGGGATAGGAGTACCCTCACCAAGGAGATCCACCGCCCCATGAAGTTGCTGGCGAAGTAGGGTGTTGGCAGGTGAAGCTGCAGCCTCAACTGCCATTTTGTTGATATTTTTATAATTTGGCAAAACGTTTTTAGGTTAAAAATGGTGAGGATGCAATTTGGGAAGATCAACAAAAATTCCTCCAAAGCGAAATCCAGCTTGATATGGTACAGCTGTTCATCCTCATCAATCCATTTAAGATCCTCAAATGGATTGGATTCAGCCAGCACTGAGACAGCCACCGTAATTGGGGCAGTGGCAGGAGCTTATTGGCCACATGATGTTGACCATGGCAGCTCAGCTGAAACTGGCATAGCCATCAACTCAGGATTCCATAATCCAGTCAAATTTTGATTAATTTTTTTAAAATTTAAATTTTGATTGTCTGCAACTTTTGGAGCAGCACCTAATTGCCCTGAGGTTGGGGGTGGGAGGATTGAGCCCCATTAAAATATTGGAGTGAATTGGACACAGGCCTACCACCTAAAAGATGAGTGGTGGAAGTGGTGGAAGTGGTGGAAGTGGAAATCATAGGGCACTTGCGCTTTGTGTGGTCAAGCTCAAAGCACAAGGGGCAAATGGTGCAGCCATTTCTGACATGCGCCCAGATTGGGTGATCAGGTGCGGATCTGATCACAGTGTGGGGGGAATTGCAAGATGGGTATCATGATGAAATGGGCATATTGTCACAAAGGCGTGAGAGCCTTTCCAGATAATCTGCCCCATTAGGAACCACAAACTTCATTATGGGTTCTGCGCCATAACTGGCTAAACCCTTTGTAAGCGCATGGTGGAGGCATTCAGGGGAGAGATGGGAGGACAACCAAGCAAACTAGACCACCAAAGTGGCCTCATCTAGGAGCTGGGTTCAAAATTTGGGAATAAGATTTTTTTTTAAAAATGATTTGCAGCTTGGCTGCTGCCATTGCATCAACTTCCAAACGGAAGCTAATATCAAAGTACCACTTATAGGTGGAAGTCAATAATATGGCAGGTTTAAAAACCTTAATGGCCATCTTGATGATGGCTGCAATTTCATATGGGAAGAGATTCCCATATTTGACTGGAGTCCAAAACGTAAATTACTCTGTGGGAGCACTGCCTGGGAGCTTGCAAGGTGGTGGGCCAAGTCCTGAGGGGGGACATAATGCCCGGTAGCATTGAGTGAGCTAGCAGATCCAGAACAAGCATGCTTCAGTGGCGGCCAAAAGACGCCATATGGTGGTGCACCACCACCCCAAGCCAGGGCAGCAGACATCAATTGCATCAACATTGATAAGCTTTGGCTCAATCAAATGGCCATTTTTTTAAATATCTGAATTTGGCTCTTATTT